>JAOWBN010026830.1:0-10437 GCA_028565015.1 Pinguicula moranensis
GGCATCATCACACCCGAATTCCAAGCCATAAAGTATCACTCCCAGGCTTCGTCTGCAGTTAAGTCTATTTTCCGGACCTTGGTGGATCAGACATCCGTGGCGGTTGTTGACAATGAAGGGGTTTTGATTGGGGAGATCTCCCCCTTCCATCTAAGCTCCTGCGACGAGACGGTGGCAGCCGCAATTATGTCCCTCTCAGCCGGAGACCTACTGGCATACATTGACTGTGGCGGCCCGCCAGAGGAAATAGTGAGGTTAGTGGAGGAGCAGTTGAAGAAGAAGAACCTTGAGGGCATGTTGGAAGAGTTCTTGATTGGACCATACAATGCTAATTCTGCCTCATCCGATGAGGAGTTGCCATCCCCCACCACGCCTCTATCGAGGCCGGGGTGGTTTAGCCGGTCCGGCAGCTACTCTGTCCGGCTTGTGAGACGGGCTGAGGCGATCGTCTGCCATCCGTGGAGCTCATTGGTGGCGGTGATGGTCCAAGCCATTGCACACCGTGTGAATTATGTGTGGGTGATTGAAGAGGATTCTACCGCGGTTGGGATTGTAACTTTCGCTAGTATGCTGAAAGTTTTTCGCAAGAGTTTAGAGTCAATGATCTGAAAATCGCACAGCCAGCTTCATTTGAGAGATCAATAAGCTAGGAGAGATGAGGTTGCTGAGTTCTTGCTATCAATGGAGGAACATATTGAGAATATGAGTCTGCCATTCTTCGTCCTGTGCAGCATTTGTTGTTGAGGTTTTATAGTTTCCAATTTCTGTACTCTGGTTCCTTTCTTTCCTGTTTGATTATTACTGCACAAGCTGGAGACTGGAGTGTTTCTTTTATCAGATTATTAGTCTTGGGATGAACTGAGACGTAGAGGTGGCCGTTGTTGTCCTTTTCCTTTAATTGTGTCTTCTCTGAAGATCACAACTTTCTGTGTGATCCTGCTGAAAGCTTGAAAACACACCTTTTGCAGCACATAGATAAAACACTCGTACGGTTTCAATTCAATTGCATTTTCTCGATGGAAATGTGGAGTGGTCTCATTTATTACTTGGAATTTATCAGTTTTCTCCTGCTTTAATCAACTTGTAATGGTCCAAAAAAGTGATCATTTATAGCAAATTAATTGCAACCTGGACTGGTGGTTTTGGCTTCAACTTGCTCGTACTTGCGAGATTTAGTCACTTTCTGAATAATTCCAACCACAAGTATGAGTGACAAGACTTTACTTTTTGGTTGTGTGGTACCTGTTTGGTAACGGGATTTGGTAGTGGTATAATACTTTTCACATACTTTGGACATTTCTGCTGTTAGTTTAGGATCGGAAAATGTACAACCAGTTTGGTACACACCTTTTAACGGTATATCGGATAACTGGTAAAATTTGAAATTATTTGGTAAGGCAGATACCATGCGAATAATTATGTCACATCATTTATTTGTGTTGAATTACCAAATTAACCCTCGTACACTCCTATATATAACTACAAATCGCAATCTCTAGCGTTTCGCCCCCTTTTTTCCTCTCCTTCAATTCACATACGCGACACTATGGATTTTCCTCAACTTCCAACAAGTCATTCCGTGCCCTGTGCGGCCGCCATCCTCCGACAAGGTTCTCCCTATGTCCCTACGCACTGATGTATATGACGGGTAGAATACCATGGATTACGCCAATGATGTCCAGGTTTTCTCCGAAAAACCCGATCGTGATTAACAACCACGTTACCCGAGACTCCCTTTCAAAAATATCGATTAATATAGATGATGAACATGTGCAAACTTCGGTGGTATCACAAGAAACGTTCAATCCTCAAAGCATAGGTGTGGAAATACCAAAGATTTTTACAAACGGCTATCACGGTTAGGTGCAAAAAAATACGCCGACGTTCTAGATGAAGAAGCTTTGTTCTCCAACTACTTAGAAGACATATGCGAGGAAGTAGATCAAGAGTTCGTAGAGATCCCCCCTCCCCCCGTCGAATGGTATTGAGGAAGGATCTTACCCTCCCGCTTCTAACCCGGTTGCCGCTCAGGTTAGGGCATGGTTGACTGATTCACTAGTATTGCTGAGGTTATTGCATGTCTGATTGGTTCACAATATTTGTGTTTGTTACTTTCCTTTTTCTTTTTGTTAATAGGGCTCAGGTTTGGATACTCTCTTCCAGGATTAAACTGTTGCAAAATTTTGTTCTACTTATTTTGTAAAGCTACGTTAGATTTTGGACAGATGCTAGTTATTTTTTGTGGTTATATATGAAGACTAGAGTGATTTGCTAGCTATTTTTGGTGGTTGTGTATGAAGTTTAGACTATTTTGTTTTGGTGAATCCAATGTTGGCGTGCTTTGGTTTGGATGTGTACAAACCTGTTGACAATGTTGAACAATATTGAACCAACCAGATAGTGCAATTTGGGTACACTTTTTTAGTCAACCTATTGCAGAGACAATGTTGAACAAATCTGCTATGCACAAGGTCGAACAAACCTGTCGTGCAGATTTTGTGCATTGGACAATGTTTCACCTAGCAGACACATAATAAGCAGACGTGGAACAAATCTGCTATCCACAAACATTAATGAAATTATTTACACCATATTTCAGACCATGTTCAATAAATACATGTTTTAGGCCATGTTCAATACATTATGCTTCAGCACATAAACACTTAAAACTAAAGTATATAGTTAATATAGTAGTTTGCACTGGATGGTAGATTGCACTATTTTGAATCTAAAGACTTAGTCGATCCAAGTTTGCCCTGAAAGAATAGCTGCATAAAATTAGTACGCCCATTACGGTCAAGATTATGCCATAAACAATACTATTCCTCATTCATAAGAAGGTGATCTACAAGGTACACGTTGTTCTCAAACTTCACTGTATCGAACTCAGTAAGATCTTTGAGTAGCCTAGTGATTTTTTGCATTTTCGACTTTTCCTCCAATCTATCTTCTTGTGTGGAGAAGAGCTTCTCCGCTCTGGCAAACACAACACCAGCATATTCAAGCGTGTGCACGGCCTTAATGCAGAAGCTTGACTAGCTTGTTGTGGTAGTGGGCTTCCTCCACTTGCTGTGACTGGCACTCATCTCGACATCCACGGTTGAAGGTTCCTTTTCAGTTGGAACCATTTTCTTGTGTTGGAAAGAATCACCACCTCCCTCCTCATTACAACGAGATAGATAAGCGTCCACCATATCAATTTCATCGTTGAGGTTTGGGGCCTCAAAATAGTCCTCTACAACATATGTGTGAACCCGAGCACCTGTGCCTTGTGCTACGTACTGACCAAAGAATTTACACCAAGCCTCGTAGTGCGAAAATAATTTTCCTCTTAGGCTCTTGAATTTGTTGTTCACGTACATCAAGTTTCATTAAGTTGTATTAGCACACACATAAAGTTGGGTATCAAAACTCATGAAAATAGACGAACCTATGCAAACTCATTGTCAACCATAACATTATGTGTCTCTTTATCAATTGAAGCTTCGCTGAGTTTTGTAAACTCATGAAGTAGGCGCGAATCTTTGCTCTAGCTGTGCATCTTATTCTCAACAATTTTTCCCCAATCCTACTATCTCGGACTATTTGTCTTATCCTAACAACACATTTTTTGTGTACTCCCCACTTCCACCATTGGTTAGCCTATAGATTTCTAGAGCAAACTCTTTCAAAGCCCGAGCCATTGCTCTCTCTTTATCCAACATGAAATATATCTTCCAATCTTTAGATGACTCTTCTTTGACTTGATCGTGGAAAAGTGTCGGGCTTTTGAAAAGTTTCTTAGTCCAGCTTGAACCTCCCAATCCTCCCAGACCGAGGAGTGTCGTGTTGGGCCTTTATTTCTTCCTCCAAAGGATAAGCCCGATCAAGGTTGTCTTCATGGTTTAGTCTCATAACCCTACATAATGAATCACATAAGACACAAATAAAAGAATCACGTTACTTATATTCCATAGTAAAAAAACACATCAATGTGAATCAACCCAAACAACTCATCAAAACTGCATAATCATGTTTAAGATCAGGTACTTCGTGCAAATACATTAATGAAATGCGATAAGAATAGACATAATACTCACAACAAGTGTGTTCATACCAAGAATGTTGCATTGTCCATTAAATGCATCACAAATTAGACTGTTTGTCGTTTTACATAAACATTAATACAACAACACAAAGAGTATATATAAACCAGTAATGTAACACAAATATTAATGAAATTATTTACAGTCTAAATGCACAACCAAGCATAAAACCAGTAAATGATCTATAAAAAAACACTTAAGGGGTAGACAAACATATACTAAACCCATAAATTGAAGCAAAACATAATAAAACAAACACCAGGTCGCTGTTTACGAGGATCCTATGAAACATGCAACCACAATGAAGCAATACCCATCATAGTCACAAAATAATTTATTCCTATTAAATAAGAAGTTCAGAGCAATTTAGTCCGCCAAAAGTTAAAGGTACGAGCAAAGTAAGAGATATAGTTAGCAGAGCAATTTAGCCAAAAAACCAAACCTAAATGCACTGGTCTTGGCCGGAAAGAAAGTGTCTTGGCTGGAAAGTCGTCTAAGACGGGCAGATCTCAAACCACAGTTATGCGACTCCGGAGAAGAAAATGTTACAGATAGGATTTGAAAGGGTAATGTTACGATGAGCACATGGACGAAAAACTAACCCCGATGGTCTTGGCCAAAAAGTTTGTGCCTTCGCCAAAAAATCGACTGGGACGGGCAGATCTCGAACGGCATTTGCGCGACTACTTAGGGTCATGATGTTGATCTTGAACGAGATGTGAAGAGATTAGGATTGTGAATGGAGTATTTATACCGTTGTAGAAGTCGTAAACATGTCATAAAACACAAGGGTCGTTGGTAATTATGACACGAGACAAATGGGTGATTACTCAATCCACCCAAAATCGGGGTGACAACTTTTTTGAAGTTAACATATAGTTTTGAGATGTAGGGATTTTGTAGGCAATCTGTTAGGAAAATGGATGGCTGTAGCAACAACTTCAAGCCAAAAGGATTGAGGAACTTGTGCTTCGATCATGAGGGCCCTTGCCTCAAGGATAATGCAATTTTTTCGTTCGGCTACACCATTTTGTTGGGGAGTTTAGGGGCATGTGGTTTGGTGGAGCATTCCTCTATCTTGATAGAACAGTGTCATATGCTGATTTATAAATTCCCCCCATTATCAGTGCGAAAAATTTGGATTTTTGTTTGAAACTGGATTTCAATAAGGGTATAATATTCCACAAATTTGGAGTATATAGCAGACTTATTTTTCAAAAAAATAAACTCACGTCAAACGAGTGCAATCATCAACAAACAAAAGAAAATATTTGTAACCCCCATCCCAATAACTGGAGCATGCCCCCATATGTCAGAATGATCTACCGAAAAAATCTTAATAGCACGAGTATGAGTTAATGGAAATGAGTGTCAATGACTTTTAGCTAAACAACAAGTTTGACATGAATAATTTCTAGACTATTTGAATAAATGCGAAAATAAAGTTTTGAAGTAACTGGCAGATGGATGACCCAAACGTTGGAGCCACAACCAAACTTATCGATCAACTGTTCCACGAGCCAGTAGAGCGGTTCCCTTGGGAGCCACCTCATCCACATAGTACAATCCCCCTCGCTCGGTGCAATGCCCAATGATCTCCCTCGTTCGGATATCCTGTAAAAGATAGAAAGAGGGATTTAAGATGACCTGACAGTTTAATTATTTGGTAACATGGCTAATAGATAAAAGCTTGCATGTTAACGAAAGAACAAAGAGATAATTTTGTAGTGTGAGCTTGGGAGATAGAGTAACTATGCCAGCACCTAACAGGTGATACGCCCCCATTAGCTATCTGGATATAGGTTCGTTTAGGTTTTGAGGGTGTAGTAATATCAAATGCAACATTAATCATCATATCTGTAGCACCACAATCAAACAACCTTATTTTTGGTGTATTTTACCCATAGTTTGGGCTGAAAATGCTGTTATGGGTGGCAAATTAAAACACCCGGGTTTAACAAAAATTGGGTTGGAAAAACCCCTTGTTTCTTGGATTTTTTGTGATTTTTGGATTGGTTTTGGGGACTTGTTTGGGTCTGTGGGGGTGTATTTGCAATTTATGGAGAAAATTGGGGATGTATTCAAAAATTGGACGAATTCTAGGTCTTGCGCAGAATATTTTGAAGTTATGGGAAAAGATTCAAAATATCAGGAAGTCGTGGGGGGTGTTGGTGAGATTTTAGGATTTTGTTTGGGGAGTAACGGAGATATGTGAGCTTCCGGGGGCATACCTGCAATTGATAAATAGTTATGGGGCCTATTCAAAAAAATTGCACAAGTTTTGCTAGGGTTTGAGAAATTATGTTTCTCGAACCTGATACTTGCGCCCGTCATTTCGCTTCCTTCTCTAAATTCTTCGCTTGCAACGGCACCGAAACCAGGGTTATTGTCACCGCTAGTTGAAGCTTCTAGTTTCACTGTGGCGCCGTATCCCGTAACTTGACGTCCGGTCACCAGTCCGGATAACCCACTCTCTTGAAGCATTTTTCCATCATATGTCTGGTGCACGAGCAATCATTGCACCACAATTTGGATTTATCTGGTCGGGATGATGATTTCGGTGTTAGTTTGGTCGAATCTGACCGGCCACGAGCAACGTACTCTATTCTTGGTCCGTCGTTGTTGAGGTTGTGGCTTGGATTTAGAATTTCTGGATGGGCGGCTTCATTGTGTATGGCGGCGTAGACGGCTTTGACTGTTGGGAGCGGATTTGTTTTCAGCAGATCTCGTTTCACATCATCAAATTATGTATTAACTCCATCAAGGAATTGAAATAAATGGGATTCCTGTTGGAGACGATTGAAAGTCTCAATATCTCCACTGCATTTCATAGGGTTAGGTTGCCGTCTATCGATTTCCTGCCAAATTCGTTGAAGGTTTCTATAGAGTCCTTCTAACAAGCTAGATCCTTGCACTTGTCATTTTGCTTTGACATTTAGGTCAAACAATTGTAGCTCATCATTCCCACTGATGAAGGTAGTTTCAAGGGCTTCTCGGAGTGCCTTGGCACTGGGAAATGAAGTAAAACTGTCAAGTAAATTTGGGTTTAGTGACATGAGGATGTTGGTGCAGACGTTGAGATCTGCTTGCTCCCATTTGGTATATTTGGTCGTGTCTTCTTTTGGAGGTTTCTCAGTCAGATGACCAAACTTCCCTTTTCTACCAAGAACCATCTTCATTAATCTGCTCCATAGTGTGTAGTTGTGATTGTTGAGCTTGAGACCAATAGTAATTGGTTGGTTTTTCTCAGGGGTTTGGATAGTTTGCAGAATCTTGTTGAATTGATCTGCAAGTTCTTTTGCCGATGTAGCTTCTGACTTGCTCATGTTTGATCTGTCATAATGTCGCTGGACTTGGCAGATGATGAGAAACTTAAGGTTTGATCATTGATCAAACCTTCGGTTCGGATACCATGATAAAACTAGAGAATTGATGATTCAAGAATTTTGTTGTGTTCATATTCATTTAGCGTTCTTGATTACATATAGGCAATACAATCATCTAATCTAGGAAGGGTTGACTCTAAATTATAATTTAGACTCGACCCTTTCTAATTTATTTATCTAACATGAGGAATATGCATCACTTTAGAGATGAGCACCATGGGGACGATTGAAGCGGTGCAAAAGATAAAACATGCGGTGCGAGGTTGGCAAAAGGCAAAGGATGTAATTCCACTACACCAAGTGTAATTTTCCATAGTTGGCACGATACCAAGATCCACTTGGATGCAAAGATTTTGGCTTGCGGAGTGGTTATTTTAGCATGTAGTCTTGTTGCGGTTATGGTGTGATTGGTGGCGAGGTTATATAAACCAAGGGGGTTTTGGTAGCTTTGAAGAAGCCATTGATGAAGAAGAAAGGAATGGGAGAACAAAGAGAATTTTTTTTCTTCTCAATAAAGCTGTGCTTTCTTCTTGAATAATGGAGTAAGGGGATTACAACATAAATCCTATTTATACCAAGCTGCTAATACCTAATGGGCTAAGCTCATAATACATATAAAACATGGGCCTAATATATTAAACCTAGCACCCCCTCAATCTAAACATGGGTAAAGCATGCGAAGATTGAACAAAATAATTGGCCCAATAACAGTTTAGGGCAGCCCAATAGGAACGACCCAGTAGGAATAAGCGGCCCAACAGGAACCCCCAACAGGAACGGGCGGCCCTTCAGGAATGACCCAGTAGTAACGAGTAGCCCAACAGTGACGACCAAACAGTGATGACCAACAGTAACAGCTCAATAGTGACGGCCTGACAGTAATAGGCCCATTTATTTTTTTGTTTATATATATAAAGGAGAAAGAGTTGAAACAAAGAGGTAGAATGGATATCACAAGACTTTTGAGAAATTCGAGAAAGGTAGAATTGGAGAGAGAAGAAAGGGGAAATGGAAGAAATTGAGGGAAAAGGGGAGAGATGAGGGAAAGAGTGAAGTCATGAATGATGGAGAGGGAGAGACAATGATTTTACCAAGAAAAGGGATTGGATAGAGAGTGTGTAGTTAAATTGGAGAGAGAAGTTGGATGATGGGAGAGAGATTTCATCGGGATATCAAGTGAATTCAGAGGGAGAAAAACTAATTCAAACAAAGTAAAAAACAGTAGCAAATGGGGAAATCCTACCAAATAAAGGGGTTAAAGAGATCGAGGTTGAAAGAGAGAAAAATAGTAATGATGAGAGAAAAAGTAAAATGCCGTAAGAGAAGGTAGAAAGATTTGACGGAGAAAAGGAGAGGGAAAAGATTGGAGAGAAAAGGATTGAAATGTCAAAAATAAAAGATTTGAGAGAGAAGATAGAGATTTCATGCTTAGGTGATCACGTGAGTCCAAGGAGAGAACAAATTTAAAACAAAATACAGAACAATGGCAACTGTGAAAATTCTACCAAACAAAGGGCTAAAGTAAAAAATTAACATAGAATTAGGGTTTGAGATATCTCGTTAAAGACTTTCTCATCACCCACGTCCGTCGATGCACGGTCAGCCGACGACGGCAACTAGTAACAACAAAGAAAAATGAAAAGACTGAATAAAGATTCGAGAAGATATATTTGAAGAAAAAAATCCTCATGTCCACCAGCATTCTTTTGCTGACCGGTGGAGAGAAAATAAAAACAATTCTCATTGCTCTAACAAAGGAGGAAAAATCAGATCTAAACTTCTCTTAAACAAAATGAAAAGGAAGGAGATAATATCGTCTCTTGAGCTTTTTCAAGAGATTACATTATGAATTGTTTTTTTATGAAAAGCAGAGACATAAAGAGGAAAGAAACAGGATCGAAAAACAGGCAGTGAAGCCTTCTTGTTGGTGGCTCTGTTACCATGACGATGTTATATAAACAAAAGGGGTTTGGGTGGCTTTGAAGAAGTCATTGAGAAAACAAAGAAAAAAAAATTCTCAGTAAAGTTGCGCTTTCTTCTTGAATAATGGAGTCAGGGGATTACAACATAAATCTTATCTATACCAAACTGCTAATACCTAATGAGCAAAGCCCAATGGGCCTAATATATTAAGCCCAACAATTGGTGTCAAACCTATTGAAACTTCATTACTTCTCCTGTATATCTTATGCGGGATGCAAATGTAATTTTTGCCGATGAGATTGTTTCGTTACTTTATTTTACTCAGCCCTAGCCCAAGTTATAGAGGCTTTGATTAGGTCTGAACAGTCCAATAATCCCATTAGATAAGAGTAATTTATCAAAGCCCACATTTGAAAGTCTACAGCCCATCTTAATTCATTGCAATGGGCGACAGGGCGAGGATTTAGCATGCATATTTTAAGGCCCAAGCCCTGAATCACAGTAACAACCCAACATGATGCTGACTCGTAATTTTCTGCTCTATTCTTCTTTGTGGTTGTATGATAATGTTAGGACGAATTTTTCTTCTTTGTGGTCCATTTCTAGCCAACTGAGAAACTCGACACAATTCACGATTTCGTATCACCCCACTCCAGGCTACACTGTTTGTGAAGATGGTGAAGAAGAAGGAAAATTCGGTTAATGTGTCGGGGAAGCCGAGATATTCTCTGGATGTTAACATAAATGAGGTTAAAGGTAAATCCAAGGATGGGAGGAGCACCGCCACTGTGCGGCGGCTCAAGATGTACAACAGCCTACCACGAACACAAAGGGTAAAATCTTAAAGAATGATTTGCAGTCCAAGGAATTGCCATCGACTCGGATTATGCCTGATCGCCGCTGATTTGGTGAGTTATACTTAATTCTTCTCTCGTTTTCTCTCGCATTAATTATATTCAAGGAGGATGTAACAATCTATTAAGAGAATTACAAGATTGAAGAGATAAAAGAAGGAATCTTGGCTAATAAAGACGAAAACAGAG
>JAOWBN010026841.1:0-10437 GCA_028565015.1 Pinguicula moranensis
AATGGGCCTTGGGGTCCATGTCCTTCTTCTCGGGCCCAAACTCCTTGGATCATCAAATTTAAGGCCTCTTTGAATTTATTGACTCTTAAGCGTGTAATTGGGCCTTCTTGAAGCCTTATGGGTTCACGCCGTTCAACCACCATTTCACCACCCTTGGGATCTCAATGGGGATCCATTTGCACATCCTCTTGGTCAATGCCATTAGTAGGTTGGGGTGCAAGCTGGGTTGCATCACAAGCATTCACTGGAAGGGTTCTGTATATTTTTTGGAAACAACTTGGTTTCCTGGAAAACCAAATAGCAACCTACCATCTCTTGCTCTTCAGTTGAGGCTGAGTATAGGGCTATGGCTGCCAAAGTCCGCGAGTTGCAGTGGGTAGTATTCATGCTGAAAGATTTATTGGTTGATGTTCCTTTGTCAATTCCCTTTTGGTGTGACAATAAGGCAGCCTTGTATATCACGGCCAACCCCGTGTTTCATGAACGGACCAAACATATCGAAGTTGACTGTCACGTTGTGAGAGATCAGTTTAAAGCTTGGTTTGTGCTACCACAGCATATTCCTACATCATATCAGCTTGCAGATCTATTTACGAACGGACTTTCTTCTGCTGCCTTCTCCCGTTTGTTGTCCCAGATGAGCTTGTGGTCTGCTCATCTTTAAGGGGGGTATTGGAGTATTTAGCTCTCAATGCTCGTATGGAGCTTGAATTTGCAGATGATTTGGTGTTGAAGACAACCAAGCAAGACGTTGTGGATGCTGCAGCATAAAAAAGATAAAATAGGGCATTCGGTTTAGACGAGAACGGAGCAGCCGGTGATGAGGTAGAAAGCCACCAATGGGATTGTTTTTAATTGATGACTCAGCGTCAACGTGGCATCCATTTTGTTTCTTGTTTTTAGTATAAAAGAGAAGCGTGAGTTTGTAATTATGTAGAGACGATTTTTCACTTCGATAAATCCAAAAATACAAAAAGAGGGGAAACTTTTCCCACGCAAAATAACCATCTACGTTTGAATACACTTGCCGTGATTTGATCGAATTTGAGGAATTTCACAAACCCCTTCCAAACACCGGTTGATTTTATCGTTTCCAACTGTTCGGCGTCGAGACGATGTTTCTTTGTTCTGTCTTGTTCGTATCTAATTCCCTCGAATTCATCCTCGTTAAGTGCATACACTAATTAATTTATGGGCTTCTCGCTTTCCAACCCATTAACTGTTAATTTAGTATTTGTTCTTTAATTTATGTATCCTCATGTTGTACCTACTTTGACCTACCAATATAATTTACCTATTCATATTTCATTAATTCCTTTTACTAATTCGGTAATTAAGCCACCCAATAATAACAAATATTTAGGTGGATGAAAATTCTCGTACCTAACATCCTCCCTCCTATGATTAAAGTTCTTCCTCAATTTGTTGATACTTGCGCTAGAAACTGCTTATCTTTTTTGCTATTAATTTCAACTCCAAATTGGGTTGCCCCTTGTTATCCTCAAGTTTTTTATGCTACAAATTATTTTATTCCATTAGCTTTCCTAGCACCTGTTTTGTACTTCTGGTTTGTTTGTTTTTTCTCATTTTGCTGCTCTTTTCTATTTTCATTTCAAGTTTTGGAGTGTTTAGTAAAATTATAAAAAATAGAAAAAGTTATAAAAATAGTATTTAGAGTCAATTTTTTTAAGATAACTAAATAATATTTACATTGAAATTTTTTAAGATAAATTTTATTTAATCACAAAATTGCCATTAGAAAGTAGAAGTAAAAGAAAAAAGTAACATCATACCTACTTCAAGAAAACAAAAAAGAATTTTGATTGAAAAAACAAAGATGAGCAAAAATTGAGTTTTAAAACACTGATATTGAAATAATTTGAAGAAAAAAAATAAGAATAAGAAATAAAATCTATTTTTTTTAGAGATACACAATAAGCCCTTAGTCCAACCTCTTCTTCATTAATTGACATTTTCATCTACCCTTATAAATTAATCATATGGAATATTTTACACCAATTTAACAAAATACTTCACTTTAACAAGCTCGAAATTCTTGGAACATCTAATAATTTCCCATACCTTAAAATCTCTGTTTTTCCCTCTTTCCTTTGTGATTATCTCGCCAATCCCTTTTCCTTCTTTTAGGCAGTAGGCAAATTTTGAGGGCCTTTCCATATGCTTTTCCAAATCCGATGGTTCTTTCCAGATCAGAATTGTAAATCTATGGAAGGACACCCTTATTGGCTTTGTAATACCACCTTCCTTTTCCTGCTAAGGGAGATTAGAGGCATTAGGGTTTTCATTCTTTGGAGGGTCGTAGGGAGCCTTGAGTTTAAACTTCAACTATTCGATGCATACTTTAGCTTTAGTAGGTTTTCCTTGAAGAAAGATCCAAATGTTGAGATTGCAAAGATTACTCAAGGCAGCGACCATTAGTGCTTATGGGGAGTCATCTACGGGGCTGGTCCCATTAATGGGGACAAAGAGGAGTCCTAGTCCACCATGGCGAGTTGAGAACCGCAGACAACCGCAGACGCTCTCTAGGTGTTTCCAAATGAGGAAGGCCTTGCGCGATCCCTTGAGGGAGGCATCCCCTAATCCTTTCAACATAACCATTTCGAATGTTGGATAGTTGGTTGGACAATGCAGATTTTTCAGCTTTAGTAGAAAGACTAAGCACGTAATCAATTCCTGAAGGTTTTGCAAGCTATAGGTTGAAGATCAGAATCAAGGATCTAAGAACTGGTATTAAGGACTGGAATTTGTTGCAATCTAGGAATTCCCTTGGTCAGCGCAAATTACTACTGGATCAATTTTTTGAAATGGAAACAGAGGCCGAAAAACTCTCACAGATATCTACTCAACATGTTCAGAATCTCTTGAACAAGCAACAGGAACTTCAAGCCCTGACAACTAGTAAAGATAGTATATATTTTCGGAAATCAAGAATTAACTGGCTCAAGCAAGGAGATGCCAAATCTGCGTATTTTCACAAATGGATTCAAAAGAACAGAAGAAGAAATTCCATTCAAGGAGTATGGGAGGGTGATACGTGGCTGGAAGAGCCTAAAGACATCAAGAGATGTTTCAGGGAACACTTTTCTGATAGATTCTCGGAGGACGAATGGAAAAGGCCTAATTTTCTGAACATCACATTTCTTCATCTCTCTAATTTGTCTAGAGAGTAGCTTGTTAGGCCCTTTTCCGAGGCTGAAATTATGGATGCCATACAACAATGTGGAAGTGAAAAAAGTCCAGGACCAGACGGTTTAAACTTTAAATTCATCAAACATTTTCTGCATCTATTCAAGGCTGATATTCTACAATTATTTGTTGAATTTTACAGGAACTGCAGGTTGGCAAGAGGTAGCAATGTGGCTCATATATTTCTGTTAGCCAAAACAGACACTCCTCTATATGTCCATGACTTTCGGCCAATCACTTTAATTGGTGCCATCCCTAAGATCATCTCAAAAGTCCTTCGGTTGAGATTGTGTCCAGTCATGAAGGAGATCATTGCTCCAAATCAAATGGCATTTATAAATGGAAGAAAACTACTAGATGGTGTTCTTATAGCCAACAAAACAATAGATGAACTAAAGAAACTTAAAAAACAGGCCTTGATTTTCAAAGTTGATTTTGAAAACGCTTTTGACTCTGTTAATTGGCTCTATCTGCAGGATATTATGATTCAAATGAAGTTCCCTCAATGCTGGATCTGGTGGACAAAAGAATTATTAGAATCATCATCCTCTTCCATCCTCATCAACGGTAGCCCAACCTCTGAATTTTTCCCCAAAAGAGGGCTTCGCCAGGGGGATCCTATGTCTCCACTACTATACCCTGTGGCTGCGGAGGGGCTTTCTGTGTTGATAAATAAAGCTATCCAATTGTAGCTGTTCTCAGGGGTCGAAATTGGCAAAAGATAAAGTCAGGCTATCACACTTACATTTTGCGGATGACACTTTAATCTTTGGAGAAGCAAGCTGGCAAAATATACAAACACTGAAACTTATCCTCCTCGACTTTGAAATAGCCTCGGGTCTGAAAATCAGCTATTCAAACAGTAGTCTTATTGGAATTAATGTGCAATAACTTCTCTTAGAGGATATGTGTGCTTATCTAGGATGCAAAATATACTCCTTGCCTTTTAGATATCTAGGACTTCCTATAGGAGCAAATCATGCGAGACTTTCTACATGGCAACCTATCATAAATAAATTCAGCAAGGTTCTAAGCTCTTGGGACCACAAACACATATCCTCAGGCTTGAAGCTAATTCTTATGAACTCAGTGCTAAATGCCCTTCCAACTCATTTCTTCTCATTCATGAAAGCCCTAGAGTCTGTCATCCTCCGACTGAAAAAAATCTTGAGATCCTTTTTTTGGAAGGGTAGCAATGATCACAAAAAAATCCACTGGAGTCTTGTAAAAAGTTGACGGCATCAGTATCCAAAGGGGGGTTGGGAGTAAGAAATCTGAAAGCCCTGAATGAGGCATTGCTAGGTAAATGGGAGGTACATTTGCTGTTTAGAGGAGTGGATCTAGCTAACAATATCTTCAGGTCAAAGTATTGTTCAGAAGGTTGTCTTTCCTTAGGCAAATGAAGAGAGCTTCTCAACCCTACTCCACCCACAACTCAGTTTGGCAAAAGAAGGGAAAGAGCATATGCCTATTCTTGGTGGAACAACATTCAAGAAATCCTTAAAGCAAACTGGTTCATCAATTCCATTAGTTTGAAACTCGGTTCAGGTTCTGCCATTAGATTTTGGAAGGATCCCTGGCTTCTTGAAAATTCTCTAGCATATCAATTTCCAAGGCTCTTCAGGACCACACTTCACCAAAATGTTATGCTTTCTCAATTGAGATCCGAAGATACACCCTCTTGGCAGTGGACCTGGAGAAGGCCTCTTCGAGTATCAGAACTGCCAGACCTCTACAATTTATAGTGTAACTGCGAATAAAATCAAAGAGTGACATCCATACTCAAGATTTCATAGTGACTTCATGTCTAAGGATTACTTATACCTACTATTCTTTAGAGTATTAACCATGGACAATATGGTGAACTCCAGTCGAGTCAATCCAATGCACTTGTCAACTCCAAGCATCAATGTATAGCTTATGCGTCACTACACTATAGTTTATGAGATCAACTACTTTCTTCAAAAGGAAGCTGCTTAGAACATGCTAACATATCCGTATTAGTGATGTTCTATTTCACTATTGTGGTCTCATCATCACAGTCCTAAGTGATCCACTATAAGTCATCATTATTTGGGCTTCATTATTTGATATTCAGTAAAGGTAGTAAATAAAACTAATAATATTGTATGCAAGATCTAAAAATGTTAATGAAAAGACCCTAGGTGATTGGTGCTAGGGTATAACATTAACAAGAGGAAGTATCATCTCATCAGAGATATGTACACCATGAGACGTGATGATGAATTACTTTTATACCAATCAATCAAGGTCTTTTAGATTAGTTTTTTTTCTCTAGTAGTTGTTGTATTCTTTGTGATTGTTTTGCATGTTATACTTCTAATTGTATCATTAGGTGCATGAGAGATGTTTGTTGTTAAAAGAGATACAAAAAAATGGATGAAAGTGAGTAAGAATTGACCAAGGAAATCGAGAAGAGATGCAAAAGGTCTAGTGCCCGCCAACGACGAGCTGACCACCTCCAAAAACTAGTAGAAAACAAGTGCAATATATTTGCCACCCGCAACCATTAGACTGGCGTACACCATAAACAATCAACACCTTTCCATAATAAATTCTGGAACCCGCCAAAGATGAGTAGTTACACGCCAAAGATCAACTGTGATGTCTCAAAGCAAATTATGGTGCACGCCGATACAAAGCCTAGCGCATGCCATCCACCATCAATGCCTTTCTAGAGCAGATCCGGGTGCTCACCAAATATGAGCTATTGGATGTCGTCCACCATTCGAAGGCTCTAGACCACATTGTTGCAACATGCCAAATACTGAGCTTGTGCATGTCAGGTACCATCAGAAGCCACCTTACAGCGATTGCAGCGGGTGCCACTTACTTTTTGGCGCACGCCATATGGCCAATTTTCAGCAGAAAATTAGATTTTTTGGGTAAAAATTACTATGTAGCCCTCACTTAAACTCTATACTATAAATACCTTTAACTTTAGGACTTTTTGTCAGTTTTGGCATCCTACAAATACTTACCCCCTCACTATAATTACTTCTTCCTTGAGAGCTTATCTCTCTAGGGTTGTTTGCATTAACTTTTGCAATTCACAAGGAGGAAGGATCCCAACCTTCAAATTGATGTTAGCCCATCATCTATTGAGCTATTTGGACCGCGGTTTACCTAATAGAAAAAGGAAGGATTTTCTTTGATTTTGAAATTTATTTTCTATTTGGATTTGTGATGAACTTGTTTATTGCTTTCCTTATGGATATTTGTACATAAAAACCTTGTATGGGTACTTATTGGAATTTTTTCGTGTTATGGCTTGTTGTTGGTGTTTTATATGATTTAAGAGGATAAGGTTTGGGCTTATTTATTGGATTAATTGTTTGTTTCCTGTTTCCTGTTTCCTATAGTAGATTGATCACCTCTATATGATACTTTAGACAATTTGGGGAACTTTGAGACTCCCTTGCACTAAACGGATCTCCAAATAGACAAAAATAACTAAGTACCTAAGTTAATAACGTCCAGGTATATTCAAAAGTCCTGAAACTTAGGCCCGTGATTATAACTTAAGGGTTTCTCGTGCACTAAATGGACAACTTAAAGGACTGATTGCAAGAATGTTGAGGACTCCCATGCACTAAATGGTTCCCTATAATCAATTAGGGGATGAATAACCAGTATCCCAGGATATTTGTGCACTAAACAAAGCCCACTAGGTTTGCATGTTACAACATCACTCTAGACCATAACGTGAGTAAATAAAATAAGTAACTCATACGCCCTTCTCATTCAAGTTTATTCCAATTAATTTAGTGAGTGGTCTGATTGATGTTAGATGATTGTTAGTTTAAAAATGATCCAAAATCCCAAATGTTTTTTATCACTTTCATTTTACATTTCCTTAAGATAAACACTAGACTAGCTAAATTCTAAGCTTTTCACCTCGATCCCTTGAGAGAATCAACCATGTGGTTGGCTCACCGGCTCTACACCGATCTTTCTACCTTTGAGTATTACTATGGTAGGCGCTTAGGGATAACCTCCTAAGGTGTCTTGCAAGTTTATGTCATCGTTGTTGGGGATTCGGGTTTTGAGTTTAGTTATTGTTAACTTGCTTGTTCATCTATTTTACTTTCATTTATTTGATCGTACATTGAAATTTACTTGGAAATGAATTACTACAGGAAAGGAAACTATTGCAACATTTATGAAACTCTTGGGCATGCAACTAATATTTTTACGTCTTTAGATGTAGGACGGTGGATTAGGTCTGCGGAAAGGCGGCATTATCGAGCCTCAAACACTACGTTGAATAAGTTGTCCCAATTTTTCAAGGAAGTAAAGTTGCTTAGAATGGGTCAACAAGCACAACAAGTAGGATGCTCTACTTGTGGGAGTTGGGGTCATTCCTTTAATGTATGCCTGTCTAACCAGGCCAATGGAGTGGTTCATGAGCAAGCCAATTGGATTTTTGGACGTTATATACATGGGGGAAAGAGGAACAAATACTGGGAGAGTCCCCAAGTACAGGGTAGTACCACACTTCCTTCCCCAATCTACCAAGTATCAAGTGAATCCACTCCTAAGATAAGTTTAGAGGAAGCCCTACAAGTGTTCATCCAAGTCTCTCAGGTATGCCAAGAGCGGAACAATGAACAGTACATTTATTTGGAAAATGGGCTCAAGTGCATGGGGGAAGAAAAGCTCATGCATCACTTTGAATGTAAACCACCATAGCACCTCAAAATCGTTACAACAGTGAGAAGTGGCAGGGTAATAGAGAAACCCGACTGGACCCCATTATGGAATGAATAACCTTTTCATTTGGGAAATGAAGACCATGCACTAGAAAAGGATCCAAAGGAAGCTTCTCCTATTGAAGAGTGGAGCAATTCAAAGCCTGAATTACAAAAGAAGCAAAGTAGATATGCGCCTCCGGTTCCCTTCTTGGGATACCTTATGAATGCCAAAAAGGATAAGCAGTTTGATTCTCCCTACTCTATGCTCTCTAATGTTGATGTTAACTTGCCTCTATTGAATCTTATTGAGAATGTCCCTACGAAATTCATTGAAAAACTCAGTACTAACAAAAGGAAGTATGAACAGAAGGTGAAGCTATTAGTCATAGAGCAAGTAAATGTGTTGGTAGGCATACCTAGTACGAGGAAAGACCCAGGAAGCTTTAATATTCTTATATACATGAGAAAGAATAGAGTAGCACAATCTATGCTGGATCTTGGAGCAAGTATCAACCTTATGTTGTACACTATGTACATTCAGTGGGAGTTGAGCGGGATTAAACCGGTGAACATGATGTTGCAATTTGCTGATAGATCGTTCAATAATGCTAGGGAGGTTGTTGAGAACTTGCTGGTACAAGTGGATATGTTTATTGTATAAGTGGACTTTCATTATGGATGTGGAAAAAACCTTGTCCAAGTATCAGGATCATCATGTACAACTTGGGAGACCGTTTATGGATACCTCGAGAACAAGCATATTAGTCCATGATTGCAAGATCACAATGGATGTTTTGGGGGGAAATGGAAGTGAGTTTTTGGCCCATTGGTGGTGTCGTCTGTTTGCATGTCAGAGGATAACATCTCGGTGAATTGCATCGATGTTTTGGTAGAAGAGGTCTACATGCAAGAAATTATTCGAGACAACATTATGGGATTAGTAAAATAGTGTGAAATGGTTCAACAACAACCTTCTAGGAGGAGAAATGGATAAATAGAACATGATTCTATGAATCATTTGATAGATTATACTCACTGGCGTAGGATAAACATTTAACTATCACAGAGAAATCCGGAACATTATTTGGATCTATGTAGTGTGGTAAATATTTAATGAAACCAAGAAATAAATAGGGGTGTAAATTTGTATTTCTCTAATCCCTTCGTTTACACTATATAATTCCTGTAGAGAAGAAATACACAGAAATAGATCAAATGTGTACTCGACTTTGTTCTCCAAGAATCGCTTGTTCTTTGCATTGGCCGAATGGGCCTATTTATAGGAGTTACACAAGGTATATCAGTACTTTCTTATTTATGTGATAATTAACCATATTGTACTCTTTTTGTAGTCATTTGTCCTAATCTTAATGTAGATAACCTTTTCAGGCGGTGCCAGTCAATTCTTGGTCGAGGGGAGGGGGTGTATGTGCTGATTCTCGAAGGAGCTCAGTGTGTATTCAAGGTGGTTCTTCTAGGATCTCCCGGTGCAAGATCAAGGCAGATCCTTCGAGGTTACCTCGTCCTTCCTACAAGGTAGATTTGAAACTTGACTGATTTCTCGTGGTCTCTGGCGCCTTCCTTTATCCGTAATGGGTCGTCATTTATTGGGATTTTACGAGTCTTTTCCCAGCCCACATCATTAATCCCTCAAGTTTAAGGGGCTCATATATATAGCCATTGAAATTTCTCAAATTTTCCCGCCTTACTATCTTTGTACGGATTTTGAGTTCTATGTGCTACGATTCGCTGTCCGTTTTCTTTCTTCACCTGCCACGCTCTGTTGTCTATATCTTCCAGGTACGCCCCTTTGCTACTAGATTTGCCATTTTTTTCCTTCAATTCTTGTCATTCTAGCTTTTTATCAATTGGATGGGTAGGAATCATGGTTAGGACTCGCAAGCGTAGGTCTTAGGGGAGGGTTCTCAGCCACCAAGCACGCGGTTGGAATCTGCTTTCTTTGTCAGGAAGACAAAACTCCCTGCCTAAAAAAATCCACTTTCAAGTATTCCTTCTATTCATATGGTAGTTTAGCACATTCTCCTTAGCTGACCCGACGTGTCTAGAAGCATTTATGGGCCTATCCTCCAATGTTACTTGTGATAGGTTGCGCGAGATTAAGAAAAACTATCATAATCCTTTGAATTATGCGTTAAGTCTGCCTTCTCTCGAGAACCTGATCCTCTATCCCTTGAGTGGGTATTTTACTATGTTTGAGGCCTAGTTTCACATCAGGTTTTGATTTTCCCTTCCTTTGCCAGTTCGAGATTTTCTCACTAAAATGGAGCTATACCTACCTCGTAGCCTACCTTAGATGAATCGAGTGAATGATCCCATGGTTTCTCCTTTTCAACTTGTCCTAAGTAGCTACACCTACCTCATAACCTTTAAAGTGGTCTGCTGAATCCTTAGTACAGAGACCATGATTTAGACAATTTTTACTTTCTTTACCGCTACCCTTGATACCACTTCTGTTGAGGGCCATCTAGTCATCCTCCTCTCTCGTCCTAATATG
>JAOWBN010026852.1:0-10436 GCA_028565015.1 Pinguicula moranensis
AGTCTCCCCATCTCTTTTGAGAGGTGGGGGTATGACTGCGTACATCTCACCCTCCTCAGACCCTGCCTAAGGGCGGGATTTTACTAGGTATATTTGGTTTGGTTTGGTTTGGTTTGGTTTGGTTTGGACCGGGTTAAATCAAGTTCGGTTAGGTATGAGCGTTCAAATATTGCGATAAAAACTAGAATTGTCAAATTTATTTTTATTGTTTTAGATTATTTCAATATCAATATCAATCGAATATGCCTGTTTCAAATTTAGTAGATTGTTTTATAATTGATATAAAGACAACTACCGATATGCATCTATTAAAAAATATAATCAGAATAAATTTTCATATAAATATCTAATTGTTTTAATAAAAATGTATTAAATTCATGTGACCCAGTGGTTACCAATTTTCAATGTCCACGGTCCACTATCAGAAAAGTAACATTTATTTTGCTTTTGGTTTCTTACCAAAAAATGAGGAAAAGCGCTGACTGGATTCGATCCTTTGTCAAAGGGGTAAAAAAGTGCAGTTAAGTTCAACTCATCCAGACAACTATAATGACATTATATAAACCCAGTAAATATATCATTTTCCAGAGGGGACCAAATAAATTTTTTTATATAAAATTTATTTTTATTTTAAATCCTGGGGGGACAAAGGCCCCCCTTGTCCCCCCTCCCTCCGCCTCTGTCGCCACCGCAATCCTCGAGGACGCTAGGGTTTGCGAATCACGAAAAAATGCAGTTGAAATTAGGCCTGGGCAGCGGAGCGGGCGGAACCGGAACCGCCCATTCCGCGTTCTACCCGCGAAGGTTGCGGAACCAATTTTTTGGCTTCGCATCCGCCCGCTCCGCGTAATTTCGCAGGCGGATGCGGAACCCGCAAATTCCACATAATTTTGTGGGCAGGTGGATGCAGAATTCGCGAATTCCGCAAAATTACGCGGATGCGGAATCCACATAAGTATATATACCTATAAAAATAAATAAATAAATAAATAAAAATTGCGGGCGGGCGGATGCGAAACTCCGCAGAATCCGCCCGCATATATTTTATATTTAAATAAAAAAAATATATAAAAAAAATTATGCGGACAGATACGGATTCCGCAAAGCTAAAATCCGCATTCCGCATTCCGCATTCCGCCCGCATAACTTTGCATAATACACTTTTTCATCCACATCCGAACCGCATTCCGCGCGAACGTGGAATTGGCGGATGCGGATGCGGAAATTTCGCGTCCGCTGCCCAGGGCTAGTTGAAATCTTATTTATAGTCGGGTTGGTTGTAGTTTATTGGATAATTAGGGACAATTTTGTAACTTGGCCGCCCGGACAACAAACAGATTACTTAATCCGCCTAGAAACCAGCTACTAAACACAACCTTATTGATTATGTTTCTCTTTCTAGACATTCTTCCTTTGTGAAAACAATTGAATGGGTGTGCATGCAGAAGTTCTGCATATGCTCGCATGTGTTCTGTTTCCGCAGATTTGCGAAAAACCATTTTGGGTTTCGTATTTTGCTCCGTGAATATTTTGAGGAATGCGGATTCTGGAAGCGGAAGCGGCGGCAGAAGTTCCACCATTTTTCAAAAAAATATTAATTGTTAATATATTCTTATTCTTATTTTTATTCTTTTAGTTTTCCTAATGAAATAAAAATCAGATCAAATCCCCCAGTGCAGTTGGTCATTTCGTTGCATGAACATGACAATGCAAAAAAGAAAAAATAGTGAAAAAAAATGGCGCAACTCTTGAAACTATTAGGATCAACTATCAAGGTCGAGCAATTGGGTCCATTGCAAATAGAGTTGAAAGAGTCATTAATAATAATTCTTTTAGTTTTGTGTTAATAAGGGACTAGAACCAAATGACTCTATTAAATTCTAGTGCATTTATTTAGTGAAGTTGATGGAACTCAATACATCAAATGACGCAATGCATATTGGGTTGCAACGAAAATGGCCTCTTTGTATAATTACAAGGGTAAGGCCGCATGCATCTGACCTCTCAGACCCCAACTTAGTTGGAAATATATTGGGTACGTTGTGGATATCAAGGTCGAGCAATAGTAGAACTAGAAGCTTGAAGACAACTCCTGAAACTATTTGGATTTTGAAGCAACTCTACATACATTATAACAATAAACCAAGTGAGAACGTGAATGAAGAATCGTTAAAGAATGAAATAAATAGAACTTATAATAATTACCTGTCTCACAATCACGCGCATCAACTTTATCATCCATATCATCACCTTCATCTCCTTCCATAAACACACCCACAATGCATCTTGATTTTTGGGTTATCCAATTTTGTGTCAATACCAGTGCATCAATTGTAATGGGGGTCATAGATGTTGAATCCAAGACTTGACCTCCAATGCTAAAGACGACTTCGGATGGAACAATGAAGATTGAATTGCAAGTACATTTCTTGTCATATGTGCTAGAACTTGATATATAGATTCCTTCTTCTCCGACCAAGCTAGAACATCTAGCTCGATCTGCCACGGTAAACAAATGGTCTCAAAGTAGGTATTAAGATCTGACTTATTGAATGCATTACCCATATCATCCTTGAAATTCTCAAATTCAGAGAATGATTGACTCGCCCCTACCCCAGTTGGATTAGAAGAGGAAGATTTACCGTAGATCTTATCATATTCTTTAAAGACTCCTCTCACACATTGCATAACTTTGTTATAAGCAGTAATTTGATCTTATTTCCACATAGTTTTAGTAAACCAATAATTGAACCACTTTCATCTTTGTCAAGCGAATCTAAGATTGTAGCAACCATCAAGAAGTGATACATCTTCTTTATCCTCGGATTGGGTTTTTCTTTTTCACTATCGTTGGTCAAATCAATCTGATTAAGCTCGCCCAATACTTGTGATACTTTGATTGCATGGCCATGGCCATGAGATGCAAAACATCATCTTCATCTTTTGCATAAATTTTGAGTTGCTGTTGTACCTTTGTCACCTCCTAAATAAAGAAAATTAAAGTTAAATTTAGGAAGAAAGGAAAAGTTTAAATTTTAGATTATTACCTAAAAGAATAGACGTAGTCATGATTTTTTATGCGGAGAATGTGAGACTAACATCCTTGAACATCTTGAAGAACGTACAAAAGTGCATTACCCGAGCCCAATCATATGCAGTAGGAACAAAATCGTTATCTTTTGGGTTACCATCTTTATCCATAAGAGTCAAATAATCTAACAACTTCTTATCCCCATCGATTATGTCCTCAAGCACTTTTTTGTAATCCAACATGGACTGAAGCATGTCGTAAGTTGAGTTCCATCTAGTGCAACAATCATCAACTAACAACCCCTTCTTCCCTATGTCATGTAAGACAATGTACATCTTGAAAGAATCAAGACGCTTTGGTGAGAACCTGGCATATGTCACATTGGCTCTCATCTTACCCACATAATCTTCAGCTCATCTAACCCATCATTCACAATTAAGTTCAGAATGTGTCTACTGCATTTGACCAGTTTGAGCCTCGCTTTGCATTTCGAATGGTTGAGAAGGAAGGTTTTCGTGGGATGCTCCACAACTGAAAATGATCTTTGACACAGCTTCATCAACTGCTGAGAGACTAAAGGGGCTATGATAATTGATAGGTATGATGAAAAATTGCTCATAAGGATCATTACAGAGTGTATCATTCTAGATGAATTTTCATTTTGAATGGTTGACAAAGAAGGTTTTCATAGGATGCTTAGCCAATTTGAGTCTCGCTTTGCACACATTGATAAAAAGTGATGAGAATATCCAACAAGTAATATGCATTCACAAAAATGTTTAGTCACTTGTATATTTTTGTGCTACTGGATAATGTGCCTCTATCATAGCTGAAAAATGTTCTATATGGCATGCATGGAATTGCGTCAATGCTATATCGTTTGGGGTTGCATTATCAACAGTCACTGTCAATACCTTCTCCACCCTCACACCCTAAACAATCCTCCATGCTCTTCGAGGTTCTCGTTCCAGCGTGATCATCAAGCTTGAAAAAGCCTATAATGCGTTGATGCAATACCCAATTGTGGTCGATGATGTGCAATAATACACATATATGTAATGTTTTGACTCGATGTCCAAGTGTCGGTCGTTGGGCATAGACGAGGGTTGAACTCTAACATTGTTTCCTTTAATTTTGACATTTCCTCTACATACACAGTCATGACATCACGTCTTGCCGTTCTTCTAGAAATATGTGCAAAGTGAGGTTCAAATTGGCTAAGCATCCTACGAAAACCTTCCTTCTCAACCATTTGAAATGGAAATTCATTTAAAATGATACACTCTGCAACGACCCTTATGAGCAATTTTTCATCATACCTATCAATTATTATAGCCTCTTTAGTCTCAGCAATTCATGAAGTTGCGTCAAAGATCATTTTCAGTTGTGACTTCTTCACATCCTCATTCTTTTTATCTTTGCAACCGGTGTAATGAGATTTCATAGCTCTTGTTCCTGCATGAATACGATGTGTAGTAACAACCCTGGTACATTAGTTGCATCTCGCCTCTGGATTTGCTGGATCCAATGGTGCCAGAACAGTGAAGTGGTCCCACAACCATGATCTTCTAGCTATTTTTTTCGGATAAGGAGGCGACATAGGTGTGAAGTTCTCATGTGTATCATCAAAGTCATGACAATTGGTCACCATATCCATATCATTGGATCCCCTTTCCATGTGATAGTCAGTGAAACTAAAATGAACGATATATCAATTGAAATAATATATCAGATCTGGAATTCTAAATGCAAAAATGTTTCATGTAAGAATCGATAAAAATTCTTATAAAAAAAAGAATTAATAAAAATCCTTGAGAATAGTAGTGATATAATCCTAAAGTGATGATAACATCAATGTAATCCCTCACGTCAGATTATACATGGTATAACGGAGTTTGTAAATTTTGAGAGTTGATTGTGACATAGAAGTTCAATGGTATGTGGCCAGAACCTCTGAAAAGGATCAACAGTTAAACAATTGAGTTAAATTGAAACTGAGAAACAACAACCCTAAATTGATTCAGAGAACAAGAGGATTCAGAGAAATTGAGAAAATTGGGTTTTAGCAGAATGTGTCGGGTCGAAGTTGGATTAGTTTAAATTGCAAAAAAAAATTATAAACGTTTTTTGTATTTGACCAGAAGATATAAGAAAATTCAACAAATCTGAAAGTCTTCTGTTCAATAAAAATCTGCCGCATATATCTGAATTTTTTTCAGGGTTGAGCAAAGTGGGTCGGGTTTAACCGATGAATGATTAGGGTAAAAAAAAATTAATTTTTTTTATACATCAAGATTTTCAATTTACGAAATAGAATTTCTATAACTAAAATCTCAAAAAATAATTATATTAAAGAAATATAAAAAATATATTAACAATTGCCTAAAAAACATGAAAATAATATTTATTATAATTAATAAATCACAATCAAGATTTTATGGTGCAGTTGTTAATGTAATATTTTTATTATTTTGGTTTCTTAAAAAAATCATAAAACAACACGAAGGGATTGAAATCTTGAATTCTAAGTTAAATTTTTCATACTTTATCAATTAATTTTGGTGAATCTTACATATTAAAATAAAATAAATATTATTTAAATATTATAGGTGATCAAATCATAAAATTAATATTTTTACATTATATTAATCTTTTTAAAATCTTGGGGACCATGCCGTCCCTGGCCTCCGCCATTGCAGAGAGCTCAAGTTTCCCTTCTGAATTCAGATCATAATAATCCTTATTTAGAACATTTTGGTGACAACCTGGAATCAGGATCAGTTTTCTCTAATTTTTCCCGTGCAGGCGGATGTTCTGCCTCCCAAATGGTTGATTCAAGTTTTTGCCAAAGGTTGTGCTCGCAGCATCACGGTCGCCGGAACAGCGCTTACCATGGTTTGGATGCTTCGAGTAAGAAAGAGTTTTTTTTGCTTTGGGGGGTATTCGTGGACGCAAAAGAGAGAGGACTTGAAACCTTTCTTTCAGATTTTTCCCTTTAATTGGTCGGGTTTCAGCAGCGGGCAGCCTGCCATTGTTGAGCCATCCAATGCAACTCCATGCTTGCGTGCAAATCTCTGTAAGATTGCTCTCCCAGTTACTGAACCAACGGCCTCTCAGTTCCCAAATTAAGCAAATTCACGCCCAGATAATCACCCAGGGACTTAAATTCTATAGTCATTCTTTAACTGATTCGTTGATCCACTGCTACCTTCATTTAAATAACCTTAGAGCTGCAAGAAGTTTGTTTGATGTATATCCGTTGAATTCACCACCAACTTTGCTATGGAATCTGATGATCCGGGCCTACTCAAAACTCCAGCATTGTTCTGAATCCATCACTATGTTTCAGCGGATGCTTACTGGTCCTGCCGTACCCGATAAGTATACTTACACTTTTGTGCTCACGTCATGTGCCCATCAAAACGAAGTTGTATTCGGGCGGGTTGTTCATGGGATGGTAATAAAGAACGGTGCTTTAGTGAACGCATACGTGGGAAATTCGTTGATAGGGGTCTACGGTGCTTATGCTCTGGTGGGCAAAGCGCACCAGGTGTTTGAAGAAATGAGTCATCTAGACGTATTTTCATGGACTAGTTTAGTTTGTGCGTACAGTAAATATGGGAATATGAAGAAGGCAATTGAAATGTTTGGGGAAATGCCAGTGAGAAACGATGTTTCTTGGACTGTAATGATTTCTGGATTTGTTAGCTGTGGAAGGTACATTGAGGCCCTTGAATATTTTGACAAGATGTTATCTGAAGTCCAGCCTAACGAAGCTGTTCTTGTTTCTGCTCTCTCTGCATCTGCTCATCTCGGATCTTTATCTCATGGTAAACGGATCCATGATTATATCAAAAGGAATAGTTCACTTCAAACTCCTAATATTATTACTACTCTCATAGACATGTATGCCAAATGTGGAAAGATCGAATCTGCATATCGAGTTTTCAACAGGTTTCCTGGAAAAAGTGTTAACGTATACACGAGTATGATATCAGGGTTATCAATCCATGGCCTTGGCGAGGAAGCCATATGTATGTTTAAGCAAATGTTGGCTGGAAATTTGAAGCCAAATAGCATCACAGTTCTTGGTGTTCTAAACGGAAGCAGCCATGCTGGTCTTCTTCAGCAGGGCTCTTTAATTTTCTACAACATGGAGAAGCTGTGGGGAATAGTCCCTAAAATCAAGCACTATGGCTGTTATATCGATTTGCTTGGTCGTTCAGGCTTCTTGGCAAAGGCATTTGGAATAGTAAGAAGCATGCCAGTTCCTCCTGATGCAGTTGTATGGAGGTCTTTGCTGAGTGCCAGTAGAATTCATGGAAACGCCCATTTTGGAGAACGAATTATGAACCATTTACAGCAACTCGAACCTGAAAGCTGTTCTGGGGGCGTTCTGCTATCCAACTTGTATGCTTCTGAAGCAAAATGGGAAGAGCTTGTTAGATTGAGGAAGAAGATGGGAAAGCAAAAGAACCAAGAAGACATCGGATGGAGTTGGATCGAATAGCCAAGCAATGGGACAAGTTGCGAGGATTGCCCTGCTCTTGTTTGGTCCTAGGTATTAATATTTAAACAAATAGTTTTCCTGATTTTATTTTAGTTGGCAAGTAAAAGAAAATTTAATGAGTAACGTGGCGCAGTGGATTCACAAGAGAACCCTTTCTAAGCGAATAATGGTGCGAAGATAACTATAGCGTCAAGAATGTAGTTGGTGTTTGTTATTGGCAATTTCAGACAATTCTTTTAGTTTTGTGCTAATAATGGACTAGAGCAAAATAATGTTATGATTTTTTTGCCGGATCTGTAAATATTTCTCAGATTAGTTACGGATTTATATTGATAAAAACAATAAAGAAAGAAATAAAGTAATAAATATAGGAGAGTCGATGTAAGGCCCATGGTTCACCGGATCATTGGATTCCGGTTAGTCCACGTTGAGCTCCAAAGCAAAGATTCTTGTAGCTTCTATTTCACATAGTAAACTGGAGTACAAGATTTCTTTGAGCACAGTAGGTTGCTCAACCAAAGGAATTAAAAATCGGCAAACAGACGCCGACAAATCAACGTAACCATAGGTTACAATCTAAGATCTCGAAAGATCCAACGTAAAACTCCACCAAGAACTCAAGATTAGCAAATAGACTGCTAAAATCACTAAGCGAAAATAGAAAGAACCGAGAGAGTGCAACGAGAGAGTTTTCAAAGTGAGAGAGAAGATGAATGAGTGAAAAATGATTTAATTCACAAAGCAAAATGATGAATTTTTCTTATATATGTGTGTCTTCAGAAGATGTGGCCACTGAAATGCTCTCATTCGAGGGTCGAGAATTGAGGAGTGGATAAGTCATAATGTGATCCGTCAGATTCTTCTTATTAAAACAACGGTTGAGATGTAAGGTTCTCACTGCTTAATGTCAGCCCTTTGATCTTGCCAGTCCATCGACGGTTCGAATTTCGTCGATCTTGGTGCCACGCAAATCGAGGCACCATCTTTTCCTGCCCGTTGGATCCGATTCGCCCCGGAAGGCTTTGATTGAACACAGAAGTCGAAGTGTCATGTTAGAACCTGACTGTTGGATGCATTTGAAATCAATGGTCCAGATTTCACTTGGATATGACTCAGCGCCAACCAGTCTTGGCCGTAGGATCAATTATACGGTTTAAGAGAGATCAAGACAAGTGTCCCAAATTTCAGCCAAGCGATGAACTTGAAACTAACGGATTAGATTACATCACTTAAGTGAAGGTTATTTTTGGTAACTTCAATTTTCCAACAGTTGGCAAGTAAAAGAAAATTGAATGAGTCCACTCCAGAACGTGGCGCAGTGGATTCACAAGAGAACCTTTTCAAAGCGAATAATGGTGCGAAGATAACTATAGCGTCAAGAATGTAGCTGGTGTTTGTTATTGGCAATTTCAGTCATCATTAACAATTCTTTTAGCTTTGTGCTAATAATGGACTAGAGCAAAATTGCTCTATTAAATTTCAGTGCTTCTATTTAGTGAAGTTGCTAGAACTCAAAATATCAAATGACGCAATGCATATTAGGTCGCAGCGAAAATGGTCTCTTTGTATAATTACAAGGGTAAGGCCACGCACATCTAACCCCCCAGACCCCAACTTAGTTAGGAATATACTGGGTACATTGTGGTTGTGGTGGAGTAAAATAAAAAATTACTCCCATAAAAGGAGTTAGATGAGGCAATTCAATCTAGTAATCTCTGAATTGCGTAAAGAATCAATGATCTTTCCAAAAACAAATAAAACAATCAGCTCGCACGGGCAAGCTTCATACGAGGGATGCTTTGTTCTTCCATAAGGTCATCGGACATGGCAGAAGGGATATTATGTTGTTCCAGTATGTAGGAATGTGCAAACGGTTTTCAGGCATTACCGATCCCATACCGTTAAATTTCGGTAACGATAAATCATTACCAAAAAACCAAATATCGTACATTTTCAGGTTTTTGATTTTTGGTATGATTTCAATATTTTACCATTTACTATTTTTTAAATAGTTTTAATTTTTAGAGTTTATGATTTTTCACCCTAAATAAAATCATAAACATGTCTGTACAATTTTTATGATTAGCTCAAAGATCATTAAAATTTACACATCATCAAAAATGGAATTATTTTATTTAAAAAAATGACAATAGAACGTTTGTTATTTTTGTTATAATTAATCAAAAAAACCAATAATCCTGTACAAATATGAAACATGGTTGAAATCTCCAGAATGATACTGTTGAAATCTTGTTTATTCCATATGGAACCACTTGAAATCTTGCAATTCATCACGTAGACATTGATACATATAGTTGGTACTTATGGTTGGTGGGAGTGTGGGGTTTAGGAAGAGTTTGGTGACTACCTACCTCTACTACCACACATGTTTTTCAACACTCCCCCTCAAGATGGGTGAAATATATCAATCAAGCCCATCTTGTTACAAAATCTATCCAAATCTAGCTTACTAAGGCCCTTGGTGAGACAGTCAGCAGTCTGTTCCTTAGTAGCCACATGTCCTAGCTAGGAAGGAGTTTATTGTGGGAGATCGAGTTTTGCTCTATCAGAACAAACTTAAAATGTTCCCAGGAAAGCTGCAATCGAGATGGAGAGGTCCATACACAGTGGCTGAAACTTTTCCTCATGGAGCAGTTAGCATTTTTGAGACAGATCCGACCAAGACTTTCAAGGTCAATGGCCATCAGTTGAAGCAGTACAGAGGCGTTTTGCCAGAGGACAAAGCAGTGGTTCTGATGCTTCAGGACCCAATTTATGAGGATTGAAGATCAATAAGTCGAGCTGAGACTTTAAACCGGCGCTGGATGGGAGGCAACCCATTGTTTTAGATTTTTGAACTCATTTACATTCAGTCAATTGATTTCCTTTGCATTT
>JAOWBN010026863.1:0-10436 GCA_028565015.1 Pinguicula moranensis
AAGGGCTCTCCACGGGAAGATCGCTATTTTCATGCGCCTACAATGGTGGATCATGAGCATAGCCCGAAGAAAAATGAGTTGCATAAAGGTCATGCCTTACCGATCAGGCTACCTCTCCATTCCTGGGGCTCGAGCAGGGATGGACAACCTGAGAAAGGCCAGGCGTTCTCACCTAAAGCTGAGGATCGCGCGGCCAATAGCCCGGGTAAGGGCTCTCCACTGAGCAAGATAAACGTTAGTTCTCCACGGGAAGATCACTATTTTCATGGCAACGGTTAGTACTGCAAGTTTTGTATAATATACACCATTGATGAATCTTGTTGTATGTATGTCTTCTGTGAAATCATCTACTCTTGTAATGTCCAAAAGTTTGAAAATGATGCAGGGAAGGCGAAGGAAACTCGCTTCAACGAGGAGGAAAATGTTTTCGCTCCTCCGTCTTCTTATAATGTTCAAATTTCTAGCAATCAGCCAAGAAAAGCTCCATCTTACTATGAAAATGAGAAAAACAGAGGAGTTATCAGCTCTGCCCCTTCTCCTTATAAAACACAGCCAATAAAATATCCAAACTCTGAAGCATCAAAAGATGAGAAAAACAAAGGTATTGGATATGCATCTCCTAGTCACACCATACAACCAATAAAAGATGCGTACCGTGAAACGTCCAAAAATGGTAAGAACAAAGGAAATCTCTCTGTTTCTCCTTCTCACACTGGTTTTGTAATGGGACGAGGAAGAAGAGATGATGGGTATCCAGAAACCATTGATAGTTGGGAGGCGAAGAGGCGGTACGGTGGTGCGATGCCCAAGGCACCAACATACGAGGAAAACTATACTGAAACCATTGACTGCATTGAGGCTGCAAGAAAATACAATGGTATCTTAGTACCTTATTAATGACTGCCTTCGTACAAAACAAAATAAGTATCGTGATGAACTTAATTTTACTTTTATGTTTGGTTATGCCGAAGTGAAGTCTGCTGTACATGAAATCTGGCTCTGGCCTCTCTGGGGATGTATTTTAGAGCTTGTAACCTTAAAGTATGTAATGAATAAGCCAATGAAGTCAAGTGACGTTCTGCGGATTAAAGTAAAACTTGAATTATTAGACTAATAATGACTTATTTATTTATTTTAAAAAAGGATTTTCAAAAGGTTTTACACTAATCAGTCCCATGTGACTGCGGTGCTGTCTTCTAGCATTGTTATGGCCTATATAGCAAAATCCAAACCAGGCGTATACCTCCCTCCATAGATCATACAAATTCGTGCAAGTGAAAAGTAGATGAGAGATACTTTCTTCAGAACTTCCACAGAATACGCAGCTCTGCTCAATGGCTTCTATGCGTACTCCAAGTTTCATCAGATTGTCTATCAAATGAATTCTATATTGCATTAAGGTTTTGAGGGTAAAATAAACTGAGATCTCCAGAAATAAAATTGTATCCAAGAAGAGGCTACAGAGACATTTTTGCCAAAAAGTCTACCTGGTGCAGAGGGGTAACCAATGATTTTCCTATTGAAATGTAATATAACAATCTATTGGTAGTTGTTCTTTTCTTCTTTTGCAGGTATTCCAACTCAATAGCTGTTTGTAGAAAGGAAAAAGGGTGGTGACTGTATTCCTTCCTACTACATATGTCCTAAGAGCACTATTCTTGGGGAGCAAAGGATAAGTAAAACAGCCTCTACTGGCCCTTTTTAATGAGTAAATTGAAAATCATTCTCAAAAATTCTGATCCCTGCTGAGTAAACTGACAGAAAAATGAAGCTGGATAAAACTTGTTTGGATGGATGAAACATAGGGTAGTTCAAATTGCTATTAACTGACTGATATTTGTGGAATTTTGCATACTTACAGGTTACATTGCTCACATAAGATGCATGGCAGAGAAGGCATATTCTTTCCTGAAAACCATGATACCCCATGTCTAACTACTTCACTGTGTCTCATTATATGCACAGGTGGTGGAGGAAAGTTTCTTTAAACATATGGTGACTACCACACAAGGAATTACATGTCTGTGGACTAAAAGCAAAAATAACTAACCTGCTACAGCCACAAAGATGAGGTTTAAATAGTATATGAGTCGAAACCAAAGTCTAAGCAACAGTTGAGCTGCTGGACAAGAATGGATGGGTAGTAGTTTTTGAACCGCAACCAGAGGAAGTTTTTCAAGGATCTCTAAACACCTTGAGACTCGGGTTAGAAAGTAAGGATATGTACTTCTAGTAGGCTCCTTTAGATATCCTTTGTTTTTTTTTATCTGTTATTATGTAAATTCGGAGTGCTACTCCCTCACTCAATACAGGGATAGTTCACCAAGCATAACTAAGCTTTGTACCAATATCTCTACAATGGGTATTGACAATGGGATAGTCATGACATTTTGTTTGGGTGAAGAGCGGATAATGACGATGATCTGAATGATGAGATGCTTTATGATCTATTATGACGCTAGGTCAGCCATGTACCAGATCACCCTTAGCTATACCAGATGGAAGGTATGAAGAATAGGCGTGATACCCAGTTTTAATTCAAAGAAAATATCTACTAGATACATTCTAGTGGACTTAGGATTACTTTTGTACATCTGTATTTCTGGTTTCTTGTACATAATTTACTTTACATATTGAAATTTAGCTTAACAAAAAATAAACAAAAAACTTGAGGTTGTGCCAGGTAAAGTGGTTAGCTTCCAGTCAATTAGATTATCAGAGCTGTGCAAGTATTTCATTCTTATGAACTTGCTCCATAAACTCTTGTCTTCAACTTGCAGCCTCAACAACCACTTGGACGACAGAGCTGTGTTCATGGCTTCCAGGTCCTTGAGCCCTACTCCTCCATTCTGTATTGTTCTGCACATGTCTGACCAACTTATCCAATGGAGGATTGGTTTACCTGATCCTCGACCCAGCTGCCAAATGAAGTTGCTGAGCATTTTCTTGATGATTTTAAGGACTTTCTTTGGGGCTCGGAACATCGACATAAAGTATGTAGGTAGACAGGATAAGACAACATTTGTGAGAGTGATTTTTCCCATAAATGACAGGATTTGTTTTCCCATCTCCTGATTATGTTTTGAATTGCCTCATTAACGTTGTTTCACATTGTGATTCGTTGAGGATTGTCTCTAATTGGTAATCCACGGTAGCTTAGAAGTTTTGCAATGCAGGATGTTAGCAAACCTGAGTTGGGTCCTCTGTTCCATGTTGATCCCGAAGAGCCTAATCTTGGCAAAATTGATCGTCAGGCCTGAGACAAGTTCGAAGATTCGAAGTACACCTTTCATTGCCAGAATGTTGTCCTATGTTCCTCTTGCCATTTGGTGTAGCCACGCCATTCCTTACCAGAGAAGGAAATAGTGCCACCTGGAAGCAGGAGTTGGCCTCTAACTAACCCACAAGAGGATGAAGCTGAACTATTTAATTTTATGTGACTTTTTCTAATAGGTTCAACACATATTTTGGGTGTAGGATCAATTGCTCCGATTTCTAAATTTTCCGGAAACTTTCAAATCCAGAACTACTCAAATCAAGCTATAAAACCGTGTTCAATCCGTGTTTAAAAGATGAGGGAAGCCACACTTACCTCAATCCGGCGATTTGGTGAAGAAACCCGACGGAAAATCTCCGGCTAAAACTCAGAAACCCGTGTGATGTCCTGTTGTAACAATAGTTACAAATCAATCGACCAAGAATTTTGTAAGGAGGAGGGGAGATTGGTTAACCAGAAGGAGGGGAAACAGGAAAGAGAAAGAGATCAGATGTCAGACAAAATGCACAATTCATTTCTTGCCTTGAATCAGTGCAACTCCCCAGAGTTAACTACACCTACGCCAGCTCACACATTGATTACTAATAAGTCCTTACAACTTAATTGACATAATAAAACGCAACAACATAATAAAACGCAACATTAAAATAACACTTCTTCTTCAGTTGGTCTCTTCTTCTCCCTCCTCTGTCTTCTTCATTCTTCTGTTCATACGCTTTCCTTTCTTCTTCCAGGATATCATAGTTTCACCTGTATTCATGACATTACCCCCATCTTTAAAACATTCTTGTCCCCAAGAATACTCCGGCGGCTGAAATTTCGCGATAAGTGCCGGCTTCTCCCAAGTAGCTTGTTCAGGGGACGAGCCTGACCAGTGCACCAACCATTCCTCCTCCGGTCCGTTCTTGCCGGGAATTGTGCGTTTGGAAATGATGCTCACAGGTGTAATTTTGAATTCACCATCACGCCCGGCGATAGGGGGATTACCAACATTAAACTCCCTGTTCTTCAATTTCTCCTTGAGCATGGAAACATGGAAGACTGGGTGAATTCGAGCATTGACAGGTAATTTCAAACGGTAAGCCACTGATCCGATTTTCTCAAGGACTTCATACGGCCCATAGAATCGGGGAGATAATTTCATGTTCTTGCGGAAGTGCACTGAGTTCTGGCGATACGGATGTAATTTGAGAAAGACTTTGTCGCCGACCTCAAATTGTCTTTCAGTTCTGTTTTTATCTGCATTCCGCTTCATGCGTTCCTTTGCTAGGTTCAAGTGCAGCTTTAAGGCATCCTGAATTTGCGTTCTTTGCTCATGGAATTCAATAACCGATGTAATCTTCATCTCAGCAGGAGTAGGAGCAGGGATATGCTTCGGCTCATAGCCATACAGCGCTGTAAACGGTGTCATCTTGGCGCTGGAATGAAATGTTGTGTTGTACCAGTGCTCAGCAAGAGGTAACCATTTATTCCACGAATGTGGTTTTCCAGAACACATACATCTTAGGTAAGTTTCAAGGCATTGATTTACCCTTTCAGTTTGGCCGTCGGATTGAGGATGATAAGAAGAGCTCAAGGACAGTTTCACTCCGGCCAGATGCATCAGTTCCTTCCACATTAGACTGGTAAATACTCGGTCTCTGTCTGAAATGATCTCTACTGGAAGGCCGTGGAGTCTGTAAATATTGTCAAGGAAAAGTCTTGCCACAGTTTCAGCTCCAAAGGGGTGGGATAATGCCAAAAAATGTGCGTACTTGGTGAAACGGTCCACCACTACAAATATAACATTTTTTCCATCTGATTTTGGCAGCCCCTCGATGAAGTCCATGCTGATGCTACACCAGGGATATGGGGGAATTTCAAGTGGCTGGAGCAAGCCAGCTCGTGCAGATGGATCAGGCTTGCTGCCAATGCAGATTTCACAAGTATTAATCCACTCCTCTACTGATTTTTTCAACTTAGGCCAGATAAAGTAGGCTTTTAAACGTTTGAGTGTAGCCTGAATTCCCGAGTGACCTCCCATAGGGGAGTCATGAAACAACAGAATGAGTTTCTGCCTCAAATTGGTGCCTGTACCAATGCAGATGCGGTGTCCTCTGCGGAGCAGGCCGTCCTGTAAGAGGTAATCCACATGTGAGGTGGAATTCAATAGCTTGGCCTGAATGATATCTCTGTAAAAAACATCTTGTTCGTAGCTATCCTTCACTTCCTCTAGCCAGTCTGTTTTATAAGTCGAGATATGGTGACAAGTAGCAGAGATATCTGGGCCAAATCGAGATAAGGCATCTGCAGCCTGATTTTCAGTGCCTTTCTTGTACTGAACCTTATAATCGTACCCGAGTAATTTGGATGCCAGTTTTTGTTGTAGGATAGTGTTCAGACGTTGCTCCAATATGTGTTTGAGGGCCTGTTGGTCAGTTTGGATCAAGAAGGTAGTACCCTGCAGGTAGGCAGACCACTTCTTGACAGCAAGAACCACAGCCAATAATTCCTTTTCATAGGTAGATAAAGACTGTTGTCTAGGCCCTAAAGCTCGGCTAAAATAGGCCAGTGGGCGCCCTTGTTGAGTGAGGACAGCCCCAATACCAAGATCACTTGCATCAGTCTCAATTACAAATTGTTGAGAGAAATCTGGCAGTGCCAGGACTGGTGCAGTACACATCGCAGCCTTTAGTAACTCATAAGCATCCTCAGCTTCATTGGTCCAGAGAAAGGAATCTCTCTTCAAAAGTTTAGTTAGAGGTCTGCTTAGTGTTCCATAGTCACGGATAAACTTTCTGTAGTAGCCTGTAATTCCCAGAAACCCACGTAGAGATCTGAGGTCTCTTGGCCGTGGCCAATCCACCATTGCTTGAACTTTTGATGGATCAGTTGCAACACCTTGGTAGGATATAATGTGACCAAGGTATTCCATTGTGGGTTGGCCAAATGAGCATTTGGATTGTTTAGCAAATAAGCTGTGCTGCCTCATCACTTGGAGAACTAGTGTAAGGTGCTCCAAGTGCTCCTCCCAGGTGGAGCTGTAAACCAGAATATCATCGAAAAAAACTAGGACAAACCTCCGGAGGAAAGCTGCAAAAACTTGATTCATAAGGCTCTGGAAAGTTGCAGGGGCATTGCAAAGTCCAAAAGGCATGACAACAAACTCATATTGGCCTTGGTGAGTTATAAAACTGTTTTTGAAGATATCATCCTCCTTCATACGAATCTGAAAGTAGCCAGAACGTAGATCAAGTTTGCTGAAACATGTAGCTCCATGTAATTCATCTAGTAGCTCATCTATTATGGGGATAGGGAACTTGCTTTTAACAGTTAGGCTATTCAAAAACCTGTAGTCAATACACATCCGCCATCCGCCGTCCTTCTTCTTCACTAAAATTACAGGTGAAGCGAACGGGCTATGGCTGCGTCTGATCAATCCACTAGCAAGTAGTTCAGAGCAGATTTTCTCAATTTCATCTTTGTGGTAGTGTGGTGTGCGATAAGGCATCTGCTTCTTTGCTGTAGCCCCAGGAAACAGAGTGATAGAATGTTCCACATCTCGAATAGGAGGCAGAGATGTGGGTTCGTGAAATATATCACAGAAGTCTTGCAATAAGGCATGTATTTGTTGCTGAAATTCGGCTGAAGGATAGCTGTTAGAACTGCCCATACTCTCAAGTTTTCCATCAGACTGTAAACCAAAAGAGAAGCCTTCTGTGGAGTTTGCCTCCACGTTGAGTAATTCAGCAGTAATGTGATCATCTCCTGTAGGGCCAGTAGAAGTATAGAAACGGCCCACCACTGCCGCCATGCCCCCATGAAGGAGTTTAGTCATCTGCTTTGCAGAAATAATTTTGAGATCATCAGCCCTCTTAGCTGCTTGAATAGGAAAGGGGCGAGTATCTGAGAATAGGGTCACCACCATATCTTTATAGTTGTAAAGCAACGGCCCATGATGGCGAAGCCAATCTCCTCCCAGAATCAGGTCGTAGCTGCTGAGGTTAAAAGTGCGTGGGTGACAGAGGAAATCTCTGCCTTGCATAGACCAGGAGAAATCTTTGCATCTTATCTTACTGATATTACGCACGCCATCAGCAACTTCCACAAGCATAGGTTTAACATACTCCATTGAACAGCCAAGCCTGGTAGCAAATTTAAGATCAATGAAACAATGTGAACTGCCCCCATCTATCAGTATCTGCAATGGTTCCTGTTTATAGAACCCACGAATCCGGTAAGTATTAAAGTCAGAATGACCGCCCATGGCGTTTAGGGATAAAAGGCCCTCTGCAGAAGGGTCCTCGAGGTCATCCATAGGGAGTAAGACATCATCAGAGAACTCGGGATTGTCATCTGGAGTCTGAGGGTTCTCAATGCACATAGTATAGATTTTTGTAGTGCATTTGTGTCCCGGAATAAAAGGATCACCACATTTGAAGCACAACTTCTTGTCAATCCGTTCTTTATATTCTGCATCTGTCAACAACTTCCGTTTTACAACCGGAAGAGTAGGTGATGGTTTGGCTAACAGGGCAGGGGCTGAGACAAGCCGTGCTTGAGGTTTAGTGAATAGCCTGTTTGTCACTCCCAAAGCTACCTTATCAATCAAGGAGGACACATTAAATTCCTGCAGCTTAGCAATGTTGATAGCAGCGCGTAGTGTAGGGGGATCCCGCGATTGCACCGCGGATCCGAGCTCTGATTGGAGGCATCCAATAAACTTCTCTAAATAGAAGTTTTCACCAAAATCCGGGTATATGATCATTACGGCAGAAGCAGCACGATCAAACCTGCGCATAAGATCCTGCAAGGTTTCGGTCGGCCCCTGTTTTAAACACATAAATTCATCCAACAGGCGGCGGGGATCGCCAGTTTCAAAACGAGTTAACACTGCATCCACGAAATCATCCCAATCAACCGGAATCTTGTAGGTCAAGCTACTAAACCACATGTCCGCGTCTCCCTCCATATGCATAGCAGCAAAGTCGATCCTCTCATCATAATGAATGCCAGAATAGATCGAAAAATAACGCTCAGACAGGGTCAACCAAGAGCGAGGGTGTAGGCCGGAAAAACGGGGAAAATCAGCATAAGGAAACTTCCCTTTTCTTGTGCGTCCGACATCGACATAGCCATAATCTTCCACATCGGCGCCCGGAGGACCGATTTGGTGTCCGGGGTGTGGATCCACGGCCTGGAAACCACGGGGAGCAGATGTTCCAGCACGAAGGTCCGGAGGGGGACCGAGAATAGACGGTGCTGGGTGCTGCCGTTGTACGGCGTCCACAAGGGCATTTATCTGGGATTGGAGCATCAAGGTGTTTTTCCGCATATCGTCTGCCAGGGAAGTCATTTGGCGTTGGATAGACTCCAAGGGAGAGATCGGATCCGGTGGGGTAGGCACCTTAACGCTGTCTTCTGGCCTTTTGCCCTCGGTGATGTGTTGGCGAGCACGTTGGAGTTCTTCAGCTGTTTCTGTCATTTTTTCGGAAGCAGGTGACTCAACAGTTAGTTGAGGTTTTTGACGGCGTGTTCGAGCTATTTTGAGAAAAACAGAGGTGGATCGGAGGTTTTGGCTCTGATACCACTGTTGTAACAATAGTTACAAATCAACCGGCACAAGAATTTTGTAAGAAGAACAAGGGGAGATTGATTAACCAGAAGGAGGGGAAACAGGAAAGAGAAAGAGATCAGATGTCAGACAAAATGCACAATTCATTTCCTGCCTTGAATCAGTGCAACTCCCCAGAGTTAACTACACATACGCCAGCTCACACTTACATATTGATTACTAATAAGTCCTTACAACTTAATTGACATAATAAAACGCAACATTAAAAATAACACTTCTTCTTCAGTTGGTCTCTTCTTCTCCCTCCTCTGTCTTCTTCATTCTTCTGTTCAAACGCTTTCCTTTCTTCTTCCAGGATATCATCGTTTCACCTGTATTCATGACATTTAGCTTCCGCCAGCCTGTACCCGACGTTTTAGGGTTTCTTTTCCATTGTTGATTCCGCCACGACATTTCTCCTGGCGCGCTTCTTAACCAGGTTCTTCCTCGCCAATTTCGTGTCAACCTAGTTCTGGATGAGCTCCATGTTTTCCTCCAGGGTCGTCGGAACGGCCAACGGGATCGCCAACGGGTGGGGAAACCTTGGAGACGGAGCCATACAGCTCATCATGCCGCTAGTCTTCAATCTCATCCATAAAAAGATAGGTGTCACGAGTTTCAATTCCTGGAGAATCGCTTTTTTCATCCCTGCTCTTGTTCAGACTCTCTCCGTGTACGGGATTTTCTTCCTCGGCCAAGATTTACCCGACGGGAACTACTCGCAGGTGGACAAATCCGGCCATAAGGACAAGGATAACTTCTCAAAGGTGTTCCGTCACAGGTAGAGCGGAGGCAAGGGGGCATGGTCCCCCATAATTTAAAAAAGAAACAAATTGCATGATTTTTTTTTTATAGTTTGGTCTTCCAGTTGAATCCTTAAAAGTTCAATGAAATAACAAAATCACCGCTCAGCCACTTGGTTGCTCGTTAATAAGGTTCTTAGAATGAAACCTCACCATCGCAGTTACTGTTCATTTTTTTTGCCAATCGAACATTTCGTTAATAAGGTTCTTAGATCGAAACTTCACCATCGCAGTTACTGTTCATTTTTTTTATTCAAAAGCAAAGCTAGTTTCTAGCTGGATTTGATATCGAGTGGACTGGCAAAAATACAATACCTGAGACCACCAAGCATGAAGACATTAATACAAATATTTTGACATATTTGTGTATTTATCTGCAATTAATTCTGATGAAGGATTCCTCAAAAAGAAGGTTTTGGTTTATTCCGCAGCATCAAATGCTAAGTCCGGGTTCCAATTCCAACGAAGCCAATTTAGTAAATTATTGCTAATTGGCCGAAGTGAAAAGCAAAAATATTCTGTTAAAGCTCCGTAATATAAAATCCAATTTGATTCTACCAAATACAGGTTCCAAAAGTGGGAAATAATAAAAAGAAGAAATGGACGAATCGGCAAATTCCATCTTTCTTTTCAATTTTTTATTTAAGAATCTGTTTTCTTTTTATAAGGGCTCTGTCGAATTGCATATATATTATTTTTATAATCCTTAAATATAATTATTTTTTGATATTTTAGTTTTATTTGGCATTTATTATTACGAAGC
>JAOWBN010026874.1:0-10436 GCA_028565015.1 Pinguicula moranensis
CATTAATCATTGGATATTAAGTGACGAAAGAATTAATACTAAATGGGATTTATAGGATCACGATTTATCTATATTTTCTCGGATCATAATGTATTGCTAGATGCCGCTTATGATAGTACCGATTAGATATGGATCCTATTGGGTCGCTCTATCTGGCGAACTGAAGAATTAAATAATTAATTATGTGAGACATAATTGTTGAATTTCACGGACGAGAATAAATTGGGATTTGGTGAGACCATCCAATTTAATTGCAATTTAATCGGGTTTAATGCGATTAAATCCGAGTCGTTATTTTGTAATTGGGCTTGAGTTAAACTCAAGCCCAATGACTTGAATTGCAAATGGGCCTAAAGCCCATATGAGATATTACTCTCATTTCGGTCGGTTTAAGAGAAGTGGTCGTGACTTCTCATCTCTAGCGCGTCTTCATCGCGAATGAAAACCAGGGAACCAACCGAAACCGATTCTTTTCCGCCGTGATGTCGCCGTCGACGAGGTCGCCGGATTCGTGGGTCTAGCAGCTCTTCACTAGCCAGGGAGTGTACACGTAGAGGTTCTCGCTTTGGGGACTATCGTAGTTGATTTCCGTTCGGTTTTTCCGACTTTTTCGGCGAATGCTTCGACCTCCGGCGAGATCCAAGTAAGTATGGCTATCCCTTAGCTCTTAGAACACGAATTAAACACGGTTTGGGCTCGATTTCAACTTGGTTCCGAATTTGAATGTTTCCGGAAATTTTAGAAATCGGAGCCGTAGATCCTACAATAAGGATGTGCAAGACCGAGGAAATGCACATACTTGCTAAAACGATCAATTGTGACCAGCACCACCATTTTTCTTTCTGATTTTGGCAAACCGTCTATGAAATCCATACTGATGCTTTTCCATGGTGAAGGGGCAATGGCCAATGGTTGAAGTAGGCTGGTGTGTGCAATAGCATATGGTTTGCAGGTTACACAAACATCACAACTACCAATCCAATTGATAATATCTTTTTTTCACACCTAGCCAAGTGAAGTAAATTTTAACTCTGTTTAGAGTGACCTGAATTCCAGAATGGCCGCCTACTGGTGAGTCATGCAGAGCTGTGATGATTCTCTATTTGAGGGTAGAGTTTTGGCCAATGCATATTCGGCCACCAAGACGTAATATCCCTTGAACCAGCTGAAATTTTGGGTAGGCTTTTTCTGTCAACTATTTTGTCTTGGATTATAGCCTTGAGATGGGGATCTGTTGAGTAGTTGTCAACTTCCTCTGTAGTCCATTCCGCCTGTGAAGTTGTGAGGCTATGGCATGTCGCTGAAATTCCTGGTCCAAAACGAGAAAGAGCATCTGCAACCTTATTGTTGATTTCCTTCCTGTAATGGACAGAATAGTCCATTCCCACCAGCTTGGATGCAAGTTTATATTGAAGCAAAGTATGCAACCATTGCTCCATAAGATGTTTGGTCAATTGTTGATCAGTATTGATGATGAAAGTCTGTCCAAGAAGATAATTAGTCCTTTTTTTCACCGCTAAAATAATAGCCAACAACTCTTTTTCATAAATAGAGAGGACAAGTTGTTTTTGTCTCAAGGCTTGACTGAAGTAAGCTATAGGGCGGCCTTCTTGAGTAAGAACAACACCTACTCCTTTGTTGTTGGCATCAGTCTCTAAGATAAATGGTTGGCTGAAGTTGGGAAGTGCCAACACTACAGTAGAAGACCTGGTCGGCGGCAAAAATTTCCATGATTGTTCAGTATCATCTATCCATTTGAAAACATCTTTTTTTAATAATTGTGTGAGTGGTCTGCTGATTGATCCGTAATCTTTGATGAACTTCCGGTAGTATCCTGTCAACCCAAGAAAACCTCGTAAAGATTTGAGGTTAGAGGGGCGAGGCCAATACCATAGCATTGATTTTTCAGGGTCCGTAGCCACTCCATCAGAAGAAATAACATGGCCAAGATAGCCTAATAGAGGTTTGGCCAAGGGAACATTTTGAAGCCTTGACATAAAGTTGATGTTGATGCATAAGAGCTAGGACCTGGGAGAGGTGGTGAATGTGGTCTTCCCAGTTTTTGCTATAAACCAAGATGTCATAGAAAAAGACCAAGACAAACCTTTGAATATATGCAGCAAATACTTGATTCATCAAACTTTGAAAAGTAGCCGGGGAGTTACAAAGGCCAAAAGGCATTACCAAAAATTTAAACTAGCCATGATGGGCGATGAAGCTGTTAATATATATGTCCTTTTCCACCATTCTGATTTGGAAGTAACCCGAACGCAAATTCAGTTTACTAAATAAACTGAGCCATGGAGTTCATCTAAAAGTTCATAAATAATTGGATTGGGAAACTTACTTTTTATGGTGAGGCTGTTAAAATGTCTGTAATCAACACATATTCGCCAGCCCCCATCCTTCTTTTTTATCAATAAAACTGGAGAAACAAATGGATTATGACTTCTCCTAATCAACCCCGAGTGTAGTAATTCTTGCAAAATGTGTCTTATCTCATCTTTATGGTAATGGGGTGTCCTATAGGGAGCTTGGCGCTTGGTAACTGCTCCCTGATGTAATGAAATACCGTCTTTTACCCTTAGGGCGGGTGGTAAAGTTGTAGGTTCCTGGAAGACCATAGAATAAGTAGACAATAATTCATCAAGTTGCTGGACAAAATCACCTTGGACATCAGAATCTACTGATATCAGACAGCCGTGTGAGTCATATTGCATGGTTGTTTGGAATATTAATGAAGCAACAATATTGAATAAGTCAATTTGGATAACTGCATCTCCAGCTGTGGAATCCAGTGTGAATAATCTGCCAATGACCACTGTAAGGCCCACTTGAATGAGTTTAGTCATTTGGTCAGTTGAAACAATCTGGAACTCATAGGAATCTTTGGCTGCCTGGACTTGAATACGACTGCTATCTTTACTTAAGGTGATTTTCATGGAGTTATAATCTTAAAGATCTGGTCCATGAAGTTTTAGCCGGTCACCCCCTAGAATCAAATCAAAGCCGTGGAGAGGAAAAGTTCTAGGTGAATAAGAGAAGTCCATACTTTGCATAGTCCAAGTGAATGTAGGACATTGCAATGTACTGAGCTATCTGGCGCCATCAGCCACCTCTACTTGCATAGGAGGGACCTTCTCAACAGAGCATTTCAATATCTTACAATACTAATCATCCACGAAACAATCCATCAAACAATATATGTAACGGCTCTCCATTGTAATATCTTTTCACCCGGTAAGTTGTAAGGTTAGACTTGCCACAAATGACATTGATGGAAAGCATACCTTCATGGGAATTAGCCAACTTTTCTTGATTTTCTTCAGTATTAGGTAATGGTGAGTAACTCGTGAGGCAAAATTCTGTGGTTGGTTCACTAGTCATGGAGTACACTGAGCATTGGTGGCCCGGAATAAATGGTGTTCCATACTTAAAATAGAGACATTTATCTATGCGTTCCTTCATCTCAGCATCTGTGATGAACCTCTGACGGGGAAGTGGAAGTGCTAATGGTTTGGGTTTGTTAAGAAGCAACCTCGGCTGATAGGATGGTTTATGAGGCACAACCTGGTTGAGCCGTGAGAACAAAGCATTAACAGCAATTTCTTGGTCTCGTGCCACGACTATGGCTTCCATCAATGTCCGTGGGTGGTGTGATTGGATAGCAATTTTGAGTGAGGGATTCAAACATCCCACAAATTTCTCTTTGTAAAACATCTCATCAAAGGCCGGGTAGTGTATCATAACAGATGTAACTATTTCATCAAATCTTGCCAACACTTCTTGTAGCGATTCAATGTCCCTTTGTTTAAGATACATGAAGTTTTCCAACAGGTGACCTTTGTTTTCAGTGTCAAAGCGCACCAAAACAGCGGCTGTGAAAGCTTCCCAGTGTGAGGGCTTAGGGTAGAGTAAGTTGCGGAACAAAGTATCAGTTGGACCCTCGAGGTGAACCCGCAAAATCTAAGCGTTCAACATAAGAGATTCCAGTATATAACTTTATCTTGTTCCTCTTTTTTTCTTCTGCCCCCATTCCTTGTTCATGGCTTCCGGGAGGGTTGTTACACCCTTTAAGCACGCCTTTAACAAAAGTTTCATTATGGTATAGGGTGAACATAGGTTTGGTGGAAGGAGGACTCATGAGGTCAAATCAAACCCAAATAACACATAGGAAATTAATTCAACGGCATGTTCATTAAATTAATCGGTGCTTCCATATCTGACCGACAATTGAGTTGCTTGGGTTACGGTTGATATGCAAAGCACCCCTCCACATCTTATAGCCAATAGGGTATCCACCACTATGGCAACGCCTTGGGTTGAGCTTTGGGGGTAGCAAACTAGCAATGCTGATTTGTCGATCTGGAACTGGAAGGGAGATGAACAGGGGCGGACGGAGGGGGGTTAGGCCGGGCCCTAGCCCAACCTACCCCACCCCCACTCCCCACTCTGACCACTCGCCCAGCCGACGACCAACACAAGGAAGAACATTACGGCCAATATCGAACTCTTTCTATTTAACGCCATCTTAGGAGAAAGATAATTGTTTTTGAATTTATTTTTTGTTTTTGCTGTTCTCTTTGATTTTGTTTATTGAGTTCCTTTAAAATTCTAGGGTATCGATTATCATTCGGTTGCTGTAATCAGTAATTTAAAATAATTTTTTATATATGCTCAGGAATTCATATTATACTCTCATCATCCATAACTTATAATCAAATGAAAGATTTTCATAAAAAATTTCGCAAAATCGATAATGAAGTTTCTGAGCCTTAATTTTTTAAAAGCTTGAATTTGTGGAACAAGTAAGATGAAAAAAAGGTTTGCCAAAGAAGAAGAAGAAATAATGCTACGTGGCTTTTGTTGGGGCACAAATTTAAATTTGAGGATTGATTTTGACTTTCATTTCATGTTATATAGATGGGTTGGTCCATTTATTTGCCTAGAACATATATTATATATTGAAAATTATATTTCTCTAAAAAAATATTTTATTTTCATCATTAATTTTTTTTATTGTGTACCAAAAAAAATTTAACCCCCTACAAAAAAAAAATTTGTAGATCAGCCCTTCTTTGATAAAAAAAAATGGCGTTATGTATTTTTATATTTTCTTCAAAGATTATTTTTTAATTGTATAATAAATAATAAGTAATAAATAATATGATGACCTCAATTTAAATAAAAATTAATAAATTATTACGTATAAGTTTCCTATTTTTCCAGCACAGTTATCGATTCTTCTTCATCACTCTCCTTAGCATCTTGATTTGATTGTCGCCCACCGTGACTTACCATTCCGTTCGAGGGTCGAGCTAGATCTTGCTTCTAAGGTTCTGCATTTCGAACCTGCGATCCATTGGTTTGGTTAGTCGCTTACTTGAAAATCACTAAGCTTGGTTTTTCCTCTGTTCTACGGCGATAGTGGGTTTTGATTTCACAGGTCAAAATACCTAGCGAAATGGATCCGGATTCAGTGAAATCGACGCTTTCTAATTTGGCCTTTGGGAATGTAATGGCAGCCGCAGCCAGGGATTATCAGAAGGTCTCATCTTTTTTCATCTAAACTTTGTGGAACTTGATGCTTTGCCATAAGCTTTCTTGAATTGATTTAGAGCGATTAGAGAAATGGCAAATTGGATCGAATGTTTATGATTTGTCTAAGTTTGAATGGTGCGTAAGATTGAAGTTCATTATTTTCTGGTGATAGCCCTAATTTTTAAGCTTTCTGATGTTAGAATTACATCCAACTGTGAGTGAGATTTGCTCGCATCTTCTAACAAATTAGCTAAGTTGGTAAAATCATATTGTCTCGATATGTTGACAGGAATTGCTGGTAAAAGAAAAGGTGCAGGCATCTAGCTCTGCAAATGAAGAATTTGATCTGGATGAATTGATGGATGTGAGTGGAAGATGCATCTATCTAATGCTTCATTTATATAATTGAGCTCCTTTGTTATATATCTTCCGTTACTCCATCAGGATCCTGAGCTGGAAAAATTGCATGCAGACAGGATAGCGTCTCTGAAGGTAAAGTATTAGATTAGGCCTTCAACTGAGCTTGGAGTTTCTTTCTCAAGTTGATTTTTCATATAGAAAGAAGCGGAGAAGCGGGAAGTACTAAAAGTGCAAGGTCATGGGGATTATAGGGAGATAACAGAAGCTGACTTTTTGGGTGAAGTTACTGGCAGTGAAAAAGTCATTTGCCATTTCTACCATCGAGAGTTTTATCGTTGCAAGTAAGAAGATAGAAAGTTTCTCATTTGAAAACTACTCAGTGAGAGGATTGTGGTTTGATATTTGAAATTGAGCATTTCTTTTTAACGGTGAATATTGTTATCTCCTTGTGATGAAAAGATTGAGATAGCAAAAGCAATTATGAACTAACATCCACACTTGTTGTTGTTGTGTATTCACACTTGTACATGTCTGTTCTTCAGAAATTATGCTACAAATGCATCCTTTTCTTTTCTCATTTGCAGTACAGTTGCACTTGGTGCTTCTCTAATTTTCTGTTGGTGTTTGTCTAGAATTATGGATAAGCATTTGAAGACACTTGCTTCAAGATACTTCGGGACAAAGTTCGTCAAATTGGATGCTGAGGTCAGTTGTTGCATGTATATTCAGTACTGGATAATTTACAAATTTAAAGAAGCTAAAATTCACATTCATTTTTCCTTGCAACGATTTATTTAACTTTGCTTCTTCTACAGAATGCTCCTTTCTTTGTTTCTAAGCTAGGAATCAAAACTTTGCCATGCGTCATTCAATTCAGGTCCACCATACCAGAGTTTTTACCTTCTTCTGTGGATATGACTTCATCTCCTTGCTGTTGTTTATCCCCTGTTTGCTCGATTCACCCCATATCCATCTCATATTGACTTCTTCTAAAAGGTATTGAGCATTGTATCCGAGTAATTTTCGAATCTCCGTTCTCATTTAATCCAGGAAAGGAGTGGCAGCAGATAGGCTGGTGGGATTTCAAGACTTGGGAGGAAAAGATGATTTTGCTACTAAGACCCTCGAAATTTTCTTGTTGAAGAAAGGTAGAGCTCTCTTTGTCATAATGTTTCGCCACATTCTCTAACCGTTATGCATCTTTCTAAACCACCTTTCTCAGGAATCATCGAGGAGAACAAGCGAGAAGAAGAGGATGATGAGTATCCTGAAGGCAGTTGTAGAACTGTAAGATCATCATTCAATCCCGACTCGGATTCTGACTGATAATAGACTTAGAGCAAGCATCAGCAGTTTTTTTCTTCTTGTCTCCTGGTTAGTGAAGAACCATTCTTGTCACATGAATTAGAATGCTGAGGCCAAATTAAATTGTCTTTGGCAACTATTTGTCATATCTGTTGTGTTTGGCCCTGAGATGGTTACGTGAATTTTGTCTGCCTTAATTAAATTGTCCACCGATCAAAGACAAAACAACCACCTCAAGTTATCTGAATAAGACAGCATTCTTATGCTTGTTTAGTCCATATGATTGCCACCATGAAATTAAAAAAAAAAAAAACTTTTTGCCTTTCCTAAGTGTTTTTCTGTGTATATATCCCACCTCCCCAACCTCCAAATTCTCCCTTCCTTTCTTCTCCTTTCTTCCTTCTTCTAGTTTCTGCAATTCAACCTTCAGGCAATCCATGCCCAAATCTTCATCTGATTTTCATGTGGTGGGTGTTCTTGCAACAAGTCATTCCTGATCATGTTTGCTGTTCTGAGTGAGATCCTCCTTTCTGGATTCACAGTAAACTCATCTCTCCATCGTAGTTCACACCTGGTGCAATCTTTCTCTGTTGTCTTCCTTTACTGGTTTTATGTTTTCTCATTAAACGACACAACCATCCTCACTTTTTCTTAAGGCTAGTACTTCAGAATCTTTGAAGCCAGCAGTTACTTTTGATTGGTCCATATATACACTTATACACATATAACTACTACATGGCTTCTCCTGGTGGAGCTTCTTCAGGCTCCAGTTCACTACAGAGTAGAGAAGATCATCTGCAGCAGAACACGATAGATGTTCGGAAGCGAAAGCGTACGATATCCAATCGTGAATCTGCACGAAGATCCCGGATGAGGAAGCAGTATCACTTGGACCAACTGAGAGCTCAAGTGATTCATCTCAGGGCAGAAAACATTCAAATGGCTACCAGCGTGAACCTTGAGGCTCATCTCTACTTGAACATCGAATCCCAGAATTCGATCCTCAGAGCTCAGGCTTCTGAACTGAACAACAGGCTACAGTCCCTGAATGAAATCATCTGCTGCATCAACACAAGTGAAAGCTGCGCTCCAGGTTATGATTTTGGTGAATATGATCAGATTATTGGTGTGATGGATGACTTGTTCAACCCTTGGAGTTTGATTCAGGTTGATCATCATCAGCCAATCATGGCTTCCTCTGATGTTTTATGTGCTGATTGATGATCATCTTCAATCACAGCCAGGGGCGGAGCCAAGGGGGGACCAGGGGGCCATGGTCCCCCCAACATTTATAAAAATAAAATTTTATGTGTGAAAAATTTTGATTTTTTCATTTTAGTCCCCCTTCAAATATTGTAACTCTGCAATATTTCAACGAATGTCAGTCTAGACCAGCTGGCCAGAAGCTTAGTCCTCACCTAAGTTCAAGGGTTCGAACCCCAGCTTCTCATTTTTCTTATAAACATTCTAGTAAAAGTATGCCTTGGGGTTTGATCCCTACTCAATCCTTTGAATTTAAATTACACGAAGCAAGGAGTATTTTTTTAAAATTAATTTTTTTAATAATGTCAAGGAGTATTTTTTTAAAATTATATATTATATACAATGATTATTACAATTGTATAAAACAACATATTAATAAAATTATTGTTGAAACAATAACTTTTTATCAAAAATTATTGTTGAAATAATATTTTTTATTAAAAATTTATTTAAAAGAATAATAATATTAATCATGCATTTTTTAAGTTGATTCAACTTATTTGAACTCTTCTCGTTCCTACCCCAATATCTGAATTTGTATACTTGATCGAAACACATTCACTTCGACTTGACCTACTCTGTATAGAACAAAAAAATTTAGCCCCCCCTCATATAATTTTCTGGCTCCGCCCCTGCTTATAAGCACTTTTTTTCAAAAAATAACTCATCATTTTTAAAAAAAAAATCTTATAAACATAAGAAGGCTGCACAAAACACCCCTTTAAATAAGATTTCAGAGCTTATTGACATATGGGTGTGAGGTTGCAAAAATTGATACCCATTCAATTAGGATCGATTTTAAGTTTTCGATACCAAAATTAATATAACAAAATTTAATATCATTTTTTGGGTTTCGGTATCGGTTTAACCAAAACCGATATTAAAAATTACATAAATAAAATATTATCGATTTTCTGCATTGATATCGGGTCGATTTTGATAATAACAAAAATTATCGATATTGATCACATCTACAGGGTTTCGGCTTTTATAAATGGCCTTAATTGGGCTTTAGATTTTGCTGGTCTATTCACCCTTGGGCCATCATGCTTAATAATTCTATCAGAATTTCAAGAAACCTTACAAAAATTGGAAAAATATATTGCCTTAATTAGAAGCTACACATAATTGGTAACCAAAAATGAATGTTTGTTCTTTATATTTTTTTTGCCCTAACATGGAAAAATTAGAGACCCCCAAGAAAAATCGACTTTATCCACGTAGTTCTGTGCCCCGGTTGACCGGAGAGTCATCCGACACCATTTTGATTTTTCTCAATTTGTATCATACAACTCTTGGAACGGAGGAAAATATGATAACCGGTTTCCGCGGTGTCTACGCGAGTGTGTGGGGCGTGTGCCTAGAGAGTGGAATAATAGTTAGTATGCTCCAACTTTGATCTCTCATAATTGTTTATCCATTACATTAGCTGAACTAGCCTATTTATAGATGTTACAAAGGATAGAATGGTATTTTCCTAAAAATGTGACAACTAATCGTATAGCCCACTTGTAGGTGGTGGCCATTACGTGTTATCTCATTGTCAGGCGGTGGACGTTGCGTTTCTTGTTTACTCGTCTGGGGGCTCGAGGTAGAGAAGGCTTGTCGGTGATTGTTGTGGGACGATGTATGTGGAGAAATGATATAGCGCACGAATTATTGTGCACGAATTTCACAAGAATGATGAGCCGTACGTGTTTAACACCAAATAAATGATTGTGATTAGTGTTAAACACATGAGAATTGGTGTTGAGCCATCATTCTTGTGATTTTTTTGCTAAAAATTCGTACGCTATATCATTTCTCATGTATGTGACGCTTTTTTGAAAAGTCCTCGCATATTAGATTGAGGTGCTCCTCCTTGATCTCCAACAGAGTGGGTTCGAGGCGAATCACTGAGGTCTGTGTATTCTTCGCTTCAAGATGACTCTGTGGTGGTTTAAGGGGCTGTTTTGCGCGAGGTTATT
>JAOWBN010026885.1:0-22066 GCA_028565015.1 Pinguicula moranensis
TAGTGATTCTACAAGAGGTAAACAAATTCCTTCTCCCTTGTACCATCAAGTTGTGTAAATTAGCAAAGATCCTTGGTAAAAAGATCTCTGAAATTTTGTTATGTATGCTTAACACACATCTATGTTTACGCTTCCGCACAAATCTTGCATCATGACACGTAGTATAGCTTTCTGAGATCTTACATAAAAAATGCACGATACTTCCACGAAAGCATCAAAGAATCAGAACCTAGAAATTACCCTGCAGAGTTGTTGTTTTGTTCCTTGTTTTTGTTAGATATGGTGCCACCAGATGAAGCATTGGAGGCACTCAAGAGAGAAGCGGTTGATTATAACAAAATTAATTTAATTTAATTAATTAAATAAAGGTTATTTTGGTAATCTACTGTTAATTTGGTAATATATAATTAAAATATAATTTTAAATAATTATATTTTAAGTACTTGCGTAAAATACCACTCCTTCTAAAAATAAGAACAAGTAGTAGAAGAAGTAGAAAAATGTCTGCGCAAAACAGAGTATTACTCTTGGAGAAATTTATAGATAGTATCGAGATTAGTTCAAAGATTCTCAGGATTCTTTTCATGACAAATACGTTCTCATGAGTACCAGCAGCAAATAGTAGTGTGTCGTATGCGTACTGCGGATGTGAAATTAACACATTCCGAGCCTGAATTCTAGTTAGCCTTCCCCTCTCCACAACTCTTTTAATCAGTAGATTTAGTCCTTCAGCCACAACTAAGGAAAGAAATGGAGAAAGGGAGTCACATTGACGTATACCTCTATTTAATTTGAACTCCCCTGTACTACTACCATTTACTAACACTGTCTCATGAGCAATTGTCACACACTCTTTGATCCAATCAATCCAAATCCAGCAAAAGACTAGTTTGGCCGTCATTTTCCAAAGGAATTCCCACACCACTGTGTCATAAGATAAAACCACATTTAACAGAACAACACCTTTCTTTACTCTTTTGATAGAATGTATCACTTCATTTGCCACTATGACCCCGTCTAAGATTTGCCTTCCTTCAATAAAAGCATACTAGTTCTTTGATATTATCTTGTGCATCACCATTTTCATTCGGTTGGCCAACAACTTAGATAGAACCTTGTAGCCATAGCTACCAATGAAATAGGTCTGAAATGATCCAACTATGCCAATGTGCTTAAAGTTGCATTCATTGCTTTAGACAGCCTCCTATATCTATAGAATCTCTGATAAATTTGATGAAGTCATATTTTTATGTGATTCAGAATGAAATAAAATTTGAATCCATCTAATGTAGGACTTTTAGCTATTGAGCAACTCCACACTGTAGCCGATCTCATCTTCAATAATTTCAAATATCAGGAGCATAGTATCAGCTGCTGTAAGAGAGTTCTTTGCTGGTAAATCTAGTGATGGATGCCTCCAAGATTCCGAGGAGAAGTACCTTGTGATCCCATATTTTACCTCCCTAACATCCTCTATCCTTCCCCATCAAAATGCACGCCTATAAGTTTTCTCAACTTGTGATAGCTATTGACGTTTGCCCGAAACAATCGTGTTGCTATCCCATTTTCTAATCCACAATGATATAGATTTTTGTATTAGCAGAGCCTTCTTCTTCTGGATAGAGTGTTGTAATTGATACCACAGTTCCTTCCGCTGAGCTCTATCAACTCTATTTTCTACCAAACTGCCTAGTGCCCATATCTGAGCTCTAATGCCATTAGTTCTTCTATCAATCAAGCCAAATACATTTATGTTCCATTCATTCAGCTTCTGCCACATCTGTCTCAATTCCATAACTGATGTATCTAGAAACTTGCAAAGCAGACCATTCCATTTTAACAAACTCCGCAAAACCTTTCTTTTTTTGCTGGCAGTTGAAGCATGAGGGTCTTTATCACCTTAGGCCCCAGTTCACTTCCTCTACTTTTAGGAGAACAACCCTATGATCCGATACAGTTCTCTGTAATCCAACTTGATAAAGTTCAGGCCACATATGAAGCCAAGCTTCTGAGAGTAGAAATCTGTCCAACATACTGCAACAGGAGTTTCCCCTTGATACACATGTGTAACGAGATTTTTGTATTTCTTCTGCAGAACATATTGCATTAAACAAGCGGAATAAATGTTCAAGATCTTCACTTCCCAAGCAACAGCTCTTCAAAGATTCTCCACCCCTAAAATATCACATTCTGACCACATTCGAACTACTTGGAATACATCTTACCAAATAAAAAATAGTCCACCAGCACTTCCATTTGCCTCACTATATCCCCAGTCAAAATTTGCACTAGTCTAGAGTCGGCTGTAGAATCCTCGGTTTATTGTAGTAATTTAGATACAAATAAATTCTGTGGTGAACTCTAAATAATTCCCTTATCTCAACCTTCTTTCCCAATGTCCCTAGTCCTCTGATGTTGTAATTTAGTATGCGCATATTAATGAGATGAAAGAGACCTGACCTGAAGGGCTTTATTTTTCTTAATGAAGGTGTTATATCCCTTTCATTCATCCGTTCCAATCGAAGGGGCAACTCTTCTCTGGATGTATTTGAGGACACCCCAAGTTCCATAACTAGGTCTATAATCTCTTGCGACTATGACTTATTCAAATTTGTATCAATAGCCTCATTTAAATCAACAAGAAGGGCTAATTGAGTTTCACAAATCTGTTGATAGTGCTCGTGTAAATCTGTTGAGAGTGCCCGTGCAACTTTATTGCAAAATCCATAACTGGACTTGAAGGTGTGTACATTTCACCCTTCTTCGCCGCTAATGAGCCTGAAGATAAGTGCAACAATGGCGATATCCCGAAGGGATCTAATATTTGTAAACAGGTTCATTCCTGCCAGAAGAAACTATCGTACCTGCCATTTGAGGGTGTTGGACCTGGAGAAAAGAATCATTGTCAATAGTTTTCGTCCGGTTTATGAATGATTTGGAAATGGGCCTGAGGCCTAAATTAGCATGTTGACTAGCTAGTAAGGATGTAAACTTTTCATAATGGGCCCTACTAATTTGGCTTCGATTTATGGTCAAATATACTTCAACTGGCTGGGGTTCTCCTTCTCCAAAAATCACAGACCCTACCAAATATTTTGATTGCTACGATCTGATTAGGGGATCCTGTCCAATCAACCTTTTAGGGGCAAATTTTGCAAGTACATTATCATAACCTGTTATTCTTTTTTCCATCTAAATCTCGGAACATGTGCTAACCTTGGACTGATTACTTCTCTTCCCGTCCAATGATTTGCTTTTAGACGTAGAAGATTCGCTCATATCAAAGACATCCTTCTCGGGTAACTCACCTTCCACCAGAGATATTACCGTTGTAGTGAACTCTGGTACATCATCGCCGTCCACCTTAGTTGTCTCCTCCAGTACCCAAATAGCATGTTTCCCCCTCACCTTTCCCAACATAAACTGGTACATCTACCTTCTTGATTGAGTACTGGACGTTTCTAGCTCTTTCTTTCGCCTCACTCAAATTTTCAGCCGCCTGATTCCTTTTTGGTAGAGATGGCCATTTCCTTCTCCTAAGACTTGAATATTCCACCTCGTTTGACCCAAAACACTCCCGCCAGAGAATACATTAAATGGACTCTCTTCTTCCAAAACATGCACATTAGAATTCTCGTCTTTTGTCTCAATCTATAATGTCTGAAAGATTCTATTTCTAGAGTTTGTTAAGACATTGATACGTCCGTATTGTAACTCATATTGTTGGAGGGTTATTTCATCGATAGCTAGCAAAGAACCAAACCGAACTGCGATTTCTTTGAAGAACTCCCCATACCAACAATGTAATGGCGTACCATGTACTTGAAGCTAGGTCAAACGTGCCATTCTTTCGTTAAGAAACCTTCATGGATGCAAGGGTAAAGACATAATCTCTCCGTTGTATCCATGTCACTAATCAATAATGTTTGGTCCTCCATCGTCTATAGTTTAATCAACAATTTGCCATTTCTAATCTCACCATCGAACTTCCAATATAACCAGCTTCTAGTAGTATAGCATTGAGTGTAGACAAATCCTTCACAGGGCCAGGGATTCCTATCAAGCAACATAACAACCACTGGGATGCCACCGAGTCTGACCTGAATTTAATCGGGATTATCTCTTTTGTAAGCGTCTCCACTATCTTATAGCCATCTCTCTCAGTCATTTCAATAGATTTTTGTTTTGCAGTGTCAGACCAATGTTCAGCCCAATAGTGAGCTACACGTACCTTTAATTGAAACGAGCCCATCCAAATACTGTTTAATTTCTCCAACAGTAACACACCAGCAGAGGGTTTGGTAAAGCTTACAAAACCAAAAGGATTTCCTAGGTTTAACACATTTTTAGGAAGATATATATCACTTACCACTCAATACCCAAAGAACACTTGCCACATTTCTCCCTTGCTCCATAACGGTGTATAGTGAAAAGATACTGAATCCATCCTGATTTTTTAAATGAATGACGATAGTTGTTCCCCAAAGCCAGAGGCCTCTCCTCATCATTGTCTCGAGTTCTTCAATTTGTTCGAGCGATTTCTCACTAACATCCATTTACTATTTCCTTCCTCATCTTCAGCATTATTCATAAAGTCAGAGCTCAGGGTGTCGGGCATGTCCTTCATTAGTGAGTTTTCAGGTTCAAAAGTGGGGAAATTAATCTGGAGTTTTTAGAGAGAAGCTAGGGAATATTTTTAGAGAGAAAATTCATTTTTGATGATGACAATATTGATTTCAGTACTTCGCAATATCTTTATTTTGAGTTTGGAGATTCAGGAGAATTACAACTGGAGGAGAAGGAGGCGCCAATTCTAAGTTCAACACCATCTTCTACTTGTGGTCATGGTAGTCTTCCATCGCTTCATCCACCCGTGCCTTAAAATCAAGAGCGGTCCGAAGAGAAAATGAGCAACTCCCAGTTTTTTACGGATTTTTTCGACAAAATTTCAAATCCAGAAAGAGGCGATTATGTCAAAAACAATCACTTCAAAAGAAGATACAAAATGTTTATTCATAATTTTTTTAAATGAATTTTTTATTCATTTATGTACGATTTTTTACTTTTTTATTCATAGATTTATTTAAAAACTTTAATTAATGTATTTTTTTTTTCATAAGGTGGGGATTATGGGACATTTTTGAGACATGTCCCAGGTAAACACCCGGTAGATTTGGAATCAATCCTACTCAAACCCAACATTCAAGTAGTTGGGGTTCTATCGCCGGTGGAGGCGGAGTTGGAGATGCAACTACGTCTTCTACTTGTCATTTATTTCAATTTAATCAAAATAAGAATAAGAAAGACCAGATGAAACACAGACCTACAGATCAGAAGGTGAAACCAATTGGAACTTACCTCACAAGCAGCATTGTTGATCACTGTTTGGGGATGTAGGGATTGGATATGCACAGTTCTATTGAAGGCAACATGCTGCTAAGGAGTCAAGAGGCCAAAAAATGACAGGCTGTCTACACTGCCATTGCTTCATACTTTTCTTTCACAATTTGTACCTATCTTTGTTTTCTTTATTTCTTCGTTTCTTCTTTTACCATGTACATAAACCTTTTATATTATATAAAATTTGGCTTAACCCAAAAAAAATAGGGAAGGCTAAGTTGGTTTAACTTGTTCGGATAGCCTTCTCTTTAAATTTGCCAAAAGTCTAAATCTGGAAAATTATGTATGTTCATGTTTAAATCTCGCATTTACTAGAATTTCATGTAAATCACATACTAGCAATATTGTAAATCTTTTAAGAAAGAAAAAATAATTTATGTAAAGTTTTTTCATCTATGAAACAAACGATTTCTATATGTAGTGATATATGGTCCGATCATTGGAAAACACATAGTTATATGGGAATAACTTGTCATTGGATAGATAATAAATGGAGAATTCAAAAAGGATATTAGCTTATAGGATGTTTGATGATTCACACACTGCACAAAATATATGCACCATGATTATACCGATATTAGAAGAATATAATCTACAATATAGTTTATATAGTGCTGCCAGGCCACGACCCCGAGCTTCAGCCCGCGGCTTAATTGATGACACATGTGATGAGGTCGCGCTGCCTGTGTCCCGTGGACTAGTCAGGTCAGAGGGTTCTCTCCGGATACCATGGATATCAAAATATATATATAATTTATCTAGTGTTTCTTTTGATAATGCCTCTAATAATGATGCATGCATAGATGATTTAAAAATATTATATGATTCTTCTTTTGGTGGTCATTTTTTTTCATATTATATGTATTTGTAATATTATTAATTTAGGTGTACAAGATGTTTTAAAATGTATTGATTCAAGCGTACATTCCATTAAACGTACTATCAAATTTTTGGCTACTAAACCTAGGGTAATGAAAAATTGATTTAAATTTTGTAGAGATAATAATGTTAGACCCATAAAAAAAAATTTAGATGTGTCAACCCGTTGGAATTCTACTTATATTTTACTTCAACAAACCGTTCTTTATAAAGATTTATTGTGTAGTTTTATATATATTAGATACCAAAATATATATTTACATCAAAACCATCGGAATGTGAAAAACTCTTAGAAATATTAATGTATTTTAATGATTACAAAAAAAATATTATTACACCTATATAAAACAACTTCACATCTTACTATTCTCGTTTGTGTTAATGTAGGAGCAATAATTACAACTTTTAAAGAAAAAAACTTATTTAATAAATTTTGTAGATGCTATTAGTGAAAAATGGTCTAAGTATTTTCTAAATATGTCACTACTTAACATTGTTGCTACCGTTTTTGACCTCCAAATTGAATTAAAAAGTTTAATAATATCATTAGAAGATTTTTATTGTGGATTTATTGATGAGAATGATAGACCCCTTGTCGATTATAGGACCATAATTGGAGAAATAATTAGTTTATTAAATGAGTTATATGTAGAATGCCAAACACGTTTACTTATTAGTATTCAAACTCGTGGTAGTGGTTCTAGTGTTAGTGTTTCTAGTTGACCAATACTAGGCATAATGGGGAATTTTGATCAAACAACTATCCAAATGGCCTATGATGCAACCTTAGTTGCACTCGACCAACCAAGCCAAGGGGATGTCCAAGTAAGGACCATTGAAGTGCCTAAAGGCGAGGAGAAGAAGAATGGAAGGCGGGATCCACTAAGCCTACCCGAGAGGCCAATCGCAAGCCTAAGGTTTAAGACCTTAAAAGATGCCTAGAATTTGTTACTCCAAGCATCATGGGCTCAAAATAACATGTGGACCCCACGATCCGAAATGCGTAAGTGGGCCCCATGTCCCATTTGGAGAATCCCATCCCATTAACATAATCCAAGTCATGGCCCAACCCGAGGCCCAAGTCCTAACCATAGAAGACGGCGTCGAAGAAGTCTCCATCCCTAATTGCACACATGATGGATGAAGAGAATCAAGGGGACATGGTGTGAACATGACAAAATCAAAAGAGATAAGGTAATTACCTTAGAAGACTTAACCTTGTCTAGATTTTTTCCTTTTCTTTCCTATCTAGATAAGGTCATTTCCTACTTTGCATTTATCTAGATTAGGTTATTTCTTAATATTGTTTATCTCATTAGAGACGTTTTCTAATGATTAAACTCGACCCCTCTCCTATATAAATGGGTTAAAACCATAGTTTGGAGACACATTGATTTAGTTTATGAATTTTAAGTATTGTTAGAATTGTATTATACTTTTATTTTAAACCTCTTTGATTAATTTTTTCTCTTTTGAGGAAATTGGCATCGATTTTTAGAACAATTCTTGATTCTTGGTTGGTACGTTATTACATTTAGGTGGTCTTGTATGGTGTTCTTGGTACTTAAACGTGACTTTTGTTGGTTGAACACAAGTTATTCTTCATGCATTAGAAACAACAAAATCTGTCCATAGTTGAGATTTTGAATCACCGAATAGTGTGTGGGGTTTGTCAAAAGTTCGGCAAAGATTCATATTAGCCTAGGTTTTCATCAAGTTCCATATTCGTGAATCTAACCATTACTTTTGAGATTGCAATGATCCATGCTGATTTACATAACTTTAATGAAAGAGCAAGGAAAAATTATACCTTTTTTTAAAGCTTTCACAAAGTTCTTCAAAGTAGTCTCCTAGGAGGTGCTCAAGTGGCCACTCTTTATGGAGTCCACACCACCACAACTCTTGGAGGCTTATACAACACTTTGTATAACACTATATGTGTATTTTTGGAGTGCTAGCTCATCACTGTGGTCTAAGAAAATTAGAAGAAAATTTCAAAAAACTTTGACCTCCAAGCACTACAACCTCTTGGGTTGAGAGAGAAGTAAGTGAGAGAACTTCTCATTTTCTTCTATCAAGACACAAAAATGCATAAACCTTAACACATATGGATGTATCGAGGTATTTATCGAGTTAGCCATGGACTTGAGATGCAAATACATGTTCATGTTAGTGGATTAACTTTTAATCCTAGTCATACATATGTATACATGGTTTTGTTCAATGATTTTATAGAACTCTTCCACTCAACCTTTATATACAACTCTTTGTATATGAACACCTCATTGCATGTAATTCCATTGGATATATATCCTATGCATGCATTTCAATTGGAAGATAAAATACTCCCTTCAAAAGGAAGCGTCTTTGAGCATGCTAACCTATCTATATTAGTAATGTCTTATCTCACTAATACTATAGTTAGGAATGTTAGTATTGATAATGTTATTAGAGTTGTCTCATCATCACAACTCCTTGTGACCCATTCTAAGTTATCAATACTTAGGCTTCATTATTTGTTATGTAATAAAAGCAGTAAATACAACAAATAATGAAGTATGCTACAAATTATATACATTGATATGAAAGTGTTGATATAAAGGCCCCTAGGCGATCCTAGGGCACAACACTAACACTTGCCAAGGAGAGCAAGGTTGAATAACTCTAAATCAATAATGCCAAGACCCCAAAATCTTTGTATTGGAATAGTTGATTCCAATTTATCAAGTGGATTGGACGAGTAGAATTCCTCTCCACTAACCATACAGATTTTTTGCAAATCTAATGATTGCATTGAAAACTGACTTTGGAGAATGAACAAGGAGAAGAAATAAATATGCATGCTGCCAAGAACACTTTTAATCAAGGTAACTCTCCTGCCAAAAGATAGGAAGCAATTTTTCCACTTCTTCACTCTATCTTGCGTAGACTGTATAAACTTCTCCCATGTTTTTTACACTGCTCGGATTGTTACCTACTGGAAGGCGAAGATAATCAAACGACAAGGATAGCACAACACAATGGAGGTGGTGTGCAAAGATCTCTATCAACTCAGGCGCCAAGTTGAGGCCAAGAATGTTGCTCTTGGCAATGTTTAAACACAATCCTGACATCATTTCAAATATCTGAAGTATTCCGTTCATAACCATGACATTTTCTGACGTTCCTTCTCCAAAAAAATAGTGTGCCATCTACGTGAAAGGAGTGCGTGTAAATATTTGAACCACATTGAATGCCCCTGAGTCGCCCAAGTTCTTTTCGTAGAAACATATTCAGACCTTCCATCACAATTAAGAACAAGAAAGGTGAGAATGGATCTCCTTGGCGGAGCCCTTTTTAGAATAAAAAAATCCAGTACTTACCCTTTTTACCAAAATTGCAGTAGAGTAAGTGTAGAGACAAGTTTTGATCCAAGAAATCCATCATGAGCTGAAGCCTAGTTTCTGAAGCATAAGGAGACAAAAATCCAGTTTACAGAGTCAAATGCCTTTGCGAAAACTAACTTTAGAAATAAAATTGGGATCTTTGTGGCCTGAACAAAGTGTAATAGCTCATTTTCCAGGAGGATCTGGTTCTCAGTTTATTGTCCCTTAATAAAGGCGAGTTGTTGTTTAGAGATAAGTTTATCCATCACAGTTCTTAGTCGGTTTGTAAGAAACTTTGAGAGGAGTTTGTAGGTGCTGCCCACCAGAGAGATTGGTTTAAATGATTAAGCTTAACTGGAGAGGAGCACTTTGAAGTAAGACAATGGAGGTAGAGTTCAATCCTTTAATAAGATGCCGTGCTTCAAAGAATTGTTACACAAAAGTAATGTAATCATGCTTGAGAGCTTTTCCGAGTGTGTCCGAATAAAAGTTAAAGTTGATACCATAAGGGCCTAGACTTTTCGTCCTCGAGTAGCTCCAAATGGTGTCGTGAATTTCATTTTCAATGAACGGAGTTGTGAAAAAATTATTTTCATCATCACATAAGTGATTTACACAATCCAGCGAGAGCGTGAGGTGCTCCTAATTTTCTTCAGAGAAGTGACTGCTGAATAGTTCAGGATCCCCTATTTGATCTTAGGGACTGTATTCACCCTGACTCCACCAAAGGTGGGTACCTTAACACCACTATTATAGTGGCGGCTCTATACCCTCGTATGGAAATATTTTGTATTCGCGTCGCCATCCCGGATCAAAGTTGAACGTACTTTTGATAGGTAATAGCAGCCTTCCTGTTAAGTGAAATTTGTAATGAGCGCCAAGCTGCTTTGCGCCCCTCAACCTCTGTAATGCTCAAGACTCATTGTTCCACTAATGTATCTATCTTGTTCAAAGCATCCTGCAGCTATTCAATTTGTCTATCAGCCTGGCCGAGAACTTCGCAGTTCCACTATTTTAAGAGATCACGCAGTTCCTTCAGTTTTATGTGCAGAATAAATCCTTTACCTCTAGAAACAGGGATGCCCTCCCAACTATTGGCCACCAATTCAGCAAATGAAGGTGCGGAGTCCCAGCAATCGTGAAGGTTTTCGGCCCCCAGTTTATGTTAGCAGAATTCAAAGCAAAGGTCTATGATCAATGATTAATCGATTAAGTAAAGCTTTTTCAAAATCCACCTATAGAAGCACTTCCTTGCCGTATATCAGGCCACACATTCAACCAATTTTTCAGAAAAGGGAGAAATATTCAATCCTGCTAGCGCTAGTACCTCAACCATTCAACCACGTGAATTGCTGTTTCAGAAGTGGCAAGTCTACCAGGTCGTTTTCATGTATGAACTGGTTGAACTCCAACATATCCGTCGTAGGGGCTCCTTGAAAGTTTAAACATTCCTCAAGGAACCTGATAGTATTAAAATCACCTTTAATGCATAATAGTCCACCGGGAGTAGAAGATAAAGCAACAGACATACCACAAGTACCATTTTTCGGGCAGAGTTCCAGGGGAATAGATGTTAATAATAGTTGAAGATTGATTGGCCACCATGTCCCTCATACCAGTAAGTAGCCCGAATAAGCTCTGGAATAATAAACTTTGAAAGTTAGTAATGCATCTTGGGTCGCAACGGAAATAATCTTTTTGTATAATTATAAGGGTAAGACTGCGTACATCTGACCCCCAGACTCCAACGTTTTTGTGAATATAGTGAGTAGGTTGTGGTTCTGAAAGAGTTCTAATTGCAGACTTGCAGCCCTGGTGCCCTTGTCCTCATGCATTTTTTTTAATAAGTAAATATGCATTAAATCTGATAAAACTGTACAAAGTGAAGGCAATGATTCGCTCCCAACTCAATGGTCAAATCATTCCTACTAAAATACAGTTTAAGGTGCGAAAACACTACTAACACATAGTCTTGGATGACGTAGCTAATCCTATATCGTCACCACCTCTGAATGTCTAACAAATGCAGATAACCATTGCCATATTTGAACTTTAATCTTCTCCACGATTTTCTCATGGTCGAATGTCTCTTCCCAAAATCGAATAGCATTCCGTACATTCCATAAGTTCCACGCTGTACAATGCCATATAGGCTTCCATAAATCAATACCGCGTCTCCTCGTTACCATACCCATATGAGCAGTAAAATTGGTTTGTGGATCCACATGACCCACATTACAAGAAACCCATCAAGTTATATATCTTCGACCATATTGCATAGGATAAGTAGAAAGTAAATAACACACGTGACGTGCTATCCAACTCACCATGACAGGAACTGCAAGATCGCATTTCTGCCGAACACTTCACGCTTCGATAAAGAAAATTGTTGACAGTAGCAAGACGTGACTGAAGGAGTCTCCAACAAAAGACCATAACTCGGAAAGGTGATCGCTTGCCCCAGATCAAGGCAAGCACAGACTGTGAGACCGAAAATCAGACCCCAACATAGAACGCTGCATTCGATAACTAGCCTTCACGGAATATATACCTGAGGGGTCGGCAAGACAGCGCCATCCATCCCCCCAGGTTTCGGCAAATGACCAATCAGCATAGCCTGTAACTTCTGTACCCGTGCCACCTCATGATCTCGAAGAGGCCTACGCCAGGACCATAACAAATGCCAATCCTCACTCGCTCGAAACCACTTGGCCGAAACAAGAATCTGCTGATCAAGTGCCAACGGCTATAAATGTGGGAACCGCCTTGCCAAAGTACCACTGTCAAGCCAATCATCCTCCCAAAATCGAGTCTGATCTCCACTCACCACAGTTCTCTTCACTCCATCAACAAACCAAGAGGATGCGTAGATAATAGAATGTACATCCTTCCACCATCGAGACTGACCAACTCGGACAGACAGATCAGACCAATTCCCTTCCCCACAACGCATATATTTGTGAACCAAAATGTTGTGTCACTGCCCAACTGCCCCAGTACGAAGCCTCCATCCCCACTTGGCCAACAAAGCTGCATTCAAAAAATCCAAGATCAAGAAAACCAAAATCACCACATTCTATACTCTGACACATTTTCGCCCAACAGATCTAGGCTATACCACAAGATGTTCGTGAATATGTTTTCCACAGAAAAGAAGTACAAATCTGCACCATCTCGTTGATCACGGACTTGGGGGACTTATATAAAGAGAAATAATATACTGGCATGTTGCAAAGGACACTCTTTATCAAAGTCACCTTTCCCCCAAAATTTAGGAACTGATTATCCCACGACGCTGTTTTCTTGCGCATCGCCAGAATGAAGGATCGCTAAGAGTGCACATAACATGGATTACAACCCACCAGAATCCCTAAATACTCAAAAGGGAGACCCATCACAGTACAATGTAGTTCTCTCGCAAAACTCTGTTGGGTGTCAAGAGGAATATTTATCCCCAATAAGCTACTCTTTTTGAAATTTATACACAAACATGACACAAGCACATATAGTCTTAGAATAACCTTCATAACTTGCACATTTTGAAGAGTTCCTTCCACAAAGAACAAAGTATCATCTACATATAAAGAATGCGTATAGATGGAGTCCCCACAGCTAATCCCCTGCAATACACCAAGATCAACAGCACGACGAAGCAATAAATTAAGACCCTCCATGACAATAACAAAGAGAAAAGGGGACAAGGGGTCACCCTGTCTGAGACCACGACAGAAATCAAAAGTACCAGAAGATGCCCCATTAACAAGAACAGATCCTTATGCCGTCTGAAGGCATGCTTTCATCCAATAAATCAACTTCTCCGCAAACCCCATCTTGCGCATCATATTAAACAGAAAGTGCCAGTTCACAGAATCGTATGCCTTAGCGAAATCAACTTTCAAGAATATAGTCGAATCCTTTGAATATTTCTCATGATGCAATAATTCACATGCAAGCAAAATACCATCTTGAATCTGTCTACCCCGAATAAAAGCCAACTGCTGAGGAGAAATAATTTTATCAATCACGGACCTTAGTCGATTCGTCAGAAGCTTTGATAAAAGTTTATAAGCACTACCCACCAAAAATATTGGTCGAACAACCCTGTTGGAGAAATAACTTTAAGCAATGCAATAGAAGTAGAATTTAATGCTTTGCATATATCACCAGAATAATAGAAATCCTGCAAAAAATCAATATAATCACCTTTCAAAACCTCCCAATGTGTCTGAAGGAAATGAAAGTTAACCCCATTAGGACCTGGACTCTTCCTGCCAAAACAAGACATCAAAGTAGAATATATCTCATCATCACTGAACTTTGCAAATAATAGATTATTATCCTCAATAGACAGAATGCGCTCACATGGAATAAGAATATTTGGTCTGTTCACAAATGACTCTGGAAAATGATTTTTGAAATGATTCAAAATACCCTACTTCACGCCTACTACATCTTCTCTCCAATTACCATTAAAGATCAAACCATGAATTTCATTACAAAAACGATGGTTACGTACCCGAGCATGAAAGTAACGAGTGTTGTCGTCCCCTTCCCGAATCCAAGAAGATCTAGATTTCTGAAAATGAATAGCAGCCTTTCTATTTTTAGCTTGATGTAGATCAATTAAAGCCACTTTCCTGTTTTTTATTTCATAATCTGATAGAGCACTTGTCTCTCCTATTTGATCAAATATGCGTAATTTTTCGGTGATTCCTTCAAGAATTCGGTCAGCCATACCAAAGACATCGTGGTCCAAGACTTTAAGTGCCTGTCTTAATGCTTTTAAACGACAATGTAAAATATAAGACTTACTGCCTGTGAGCTGCATATTCTTCCAAGTAGCCTGGACAAAAGATTGAATACCTGGGTGAGAGTCCCAAGCATCCAAAGTCCTTAAAAGTTTTGGTCCCCAATTCACTTTATATGTCGCCAACATGATAGGGCGATGATCTGAAATGCATCGATCAAAAGCAATCTCCTTCAGATCCAGCCATAAAGAAATCCAGCTATTTGATAGTAGAAAACGATCAAGCCGGCTCATACTCGTTCCTCTCCCATTAAAATCTCTACAACGATGGGTCAATCAAAGCATTATCTTAGGGGTGACAAAACGGGATATCGGGATGGGTATTCCCATTTTTCGATACCGTCCCGATAAGGATCGGCACCAAAAATTTGATTCTAATACCGTCCCAATTTTCCGATTACCCGAAAAATTCGGGAATTCGGGTATCGGGAAGGGACGGTTTCGGAAAATACCCGAATACCCGGAAAATTCTAACGTAAAAAAAATGTTTGCCCGATTTCCCGTTTTTCCGATTACCCAAAACCCGAACCCGTAATTCTCGATTACCCAATATTTTCGGGTAATTAGGAATTCGGTCTTTGGGTTTCACGATACCCGATTCCTGACCCGGACCTTTTGGCCACCCCTACATTATCTAGTATAAAATCATTAAACTCTACCGTATCCACCGAAGGAAGACCCTGATAATTAGTCTTTCAGAAGTAGATCTGACAGAGTTGAAATCACCAACCACACAAATAGCACAAGATTCCACATCCTGAAACATACTCGAAATCTGTAAATGCTAATCACGTTTTTTAGACGGAACATAGGGGAAATAAACATTGATCACAAATAACTTAGCCTGTGTCACTGTACACAATCCCTCAATTGCAATAATATTAGAGAAAGAATGAACAGACGAAGCCACAAATACATCACCATTCCATATAGATAAAAGTCCTCCTGCCTGTCCATTAGGTGGGCTTTTAGCCCATTGAAAACTTGAACCTCCCCATAACTTACCAATCATCAATCGATTATCACAATGTTTCTTTGTCTCTTGCAAAGCATAAGAAATCCACAGAGTTAGAATAAATAAGATTACAAATGGCATATACCCGACCCGGAACTCCAAGCCCTCTTAAATTGATAGACATAAGCTTCATACCTCACCATTGTTGTGCACGGTCACATCCTCCACATTCCTATCCATCTCCCCGTCTCTTCTCTCCATATCAGGCAATCGAGACGCCATGATTTCATCAGATAAATCACTACACAAACCCATATTCTTACCCAATTCCCAAGTAGACTTTGCCTCTTGAAGTTGTGTGGAATGTCGCTAAGTAGATCCAATATCTCTGCCACAAATAAAATCCACAATATCATCCATAGGTGATGGAGGGCCACTGTAAAGTTCTTGGCATAAACCTTCGGACGAAACAACCAAGCCGGCGCCCTCATCAGACGGGTGTGTAATAACCACCTCTGAAGAACAATGATCATACGGCCTACAACGCAAAGACTTACGTTGCGAGATCCCTGGCACTTTTCTTGTATCATTTATTTTCTTCTTACTAGACTCCGCATCATCCATAATCACCGCGGCATATCTTTTTTCTAACACTAGATTCACCATAGATAATCCATCAATTTGAGCACATCCAGCAATATCGTTGCAGCTCTCATCCATCGGTTGAGTATAACCTTCATGAGGTTGGTGTTTGGACAACGCAAGGTCACTATCACACGATGGCTTGTCATTTACAGGTACACGCTCGGAGACGACATGATCTGTGCCAGCATCACCAGATCACTCTCGAACGGACGTTCCTTCAACAAAGAAGCTTCACATTAAGATGCACGTACGACGCTTAGTATCACTTTACCAGTATCCACTCCATGTATCACGTCCTGTGGCACTGGCAAGACCCTTTGCATAGAACCACCTCCAACCGCAACATCCATACTTCGAACACCATCATCAACCCTCGCTCGAGCAACCTCCCAACGACGACCCTCTCCCCTTTCCTCCACAACACAAACTGAAAACCATTCATCCTTCAATAAAATTTTAATACTTTCATTTATAATGCCTGCATTTGAAACCCGGACTAGCATACGAGCATGGTGCATCATGATACGCTCTGCTGTATAATGATCTAATCTCATAAATTCCCCGAACGACCCGGCCAAATTCTTAAAGAAATCAGTGTACCAACAATGCAACGGCATACCTTTAACTTGTAATCACACATCTCTAGTCCCATTTGACCCGCCACGACGCCACTGTCGAACTCCCGACAAACCAATCAACCAGCCAAATGTTGCTCCTCTTGAAGACGGATTTGCAACAAATCAGTTGGGTATGAAACAAGAACTCCCCCCCCCCTCCACAATAATCACCTTCCCATCACCAAGTTCAGTTTCTTTTAGTTTTTGTACAATCTCTGTAATGGCAATAGTAGGCCGTCCGAGAACACAATGATCGAGCCATTTTGTTTCTGATGCAACCTCTTCAAACCTCATCACTCACTGCAACTTAACGGGAGGCACAAAGGTTGGCGTACTGCTAGAAAATTTCAATTGTTGTCCGGGCCGTGATAGAGCACCATTCCCGACGGCATCCACCCGTTCCGCCTGACTCCGAACAAGGTGAACTTCTAATTTGTAAGCGCCGATCCAACACCCGGCCAACCTCTTCTCAAGTGCAACACGATCAACAACCGGAGTAAATCTCACGAAACCAAAGGCTCACCCTCGTGTCTCTGTCATCTAGATCATCCAATTTCTTCTCCATCTCTTTATCAGCTTTTCAACTTCTAGCTCAAAGGTTTTTACCAAGTTTCTATATAGCTGCGGATTCACTGTGTTTTCTCTCATTATCATCTTGCAGGTCTTGATAGAATTCTTGTGTATTGCGCTGGAGTTGTCGTTTATCAGGAGTTTTTGCAATCAACCGTTTCTTCTTCCGAAGCATGTTTTTTGATCGGTGATGCTAATCCATTCCATCCAGTATAGGCTGGAGATTGAAAAGATCCGTGTTCTGTGTTGAATAATCAAAACAAATCAATTCAGGCTGACACCTTTACTGAGCTTGGACTGTGATTTTGATCTGGTTCAAGAGGCCCAGTTGCTATTTTTTCACTCAAGGCTTGTGGCCCAATCACAAACGGATTTCAGATAACAGGTACAAATTCTAGGAGCAATTTTGGGAGAAAACATTCACTGATATTTTGTAGCGTTGACTGGTTCTAGCACGTGATTTGCGTATGGCAAAGATTTGTGTGCAGACGGAATATTGGAGCATCCACCTGCCGCTTTCGTGATTAGTCGAGGTTGACAGACGACCGTTAAGGACAGGAAATCCTCCGGGCACACTATTCCGGCGACTGGAAGCAGAGATGATGCGTCGGTGCCTTTTAGAGTCTCATCCGACAAAGGTTGAATTTTTTTTCCCAGGTTTTGCGCTTTGACGGCCGTCGTTATCCCAATTCCTCTTCAACATGGACCACAAAGGATTTCATCATCTAGCTCTATACGAGCACTCATCAATCAAAGCTTTGTTTTGGACTTGTGCTTGAAGACGAGCTCGTTGCATTGCGTCTCTTTCATAGGTGTTATAATTTTTGTCGAGAATCTATACTCACAAAAAACAATTAGTAACTTCTTGGAACTAAAGCTTGAAATAAAAATAAAAGTGCAAACGAAATACCACCATGTAACTTTCGCGGTTCTTTCGCGGTTTACCGAAGAACGAATATTCGATTACGTCCACGTTAAGCATCGAAAATTTGACGCTCGCTGTTATTTTATTCCTTTACCAAATCAAAAATTGGCTCCAAGAATTACAACACTGAAAAACAAGATCTCAAACACTACGCACTAATCTAGCCATAACATCCGTGATAACAAGTCACTCTAGATCCAAACCAAACCAAATATACGCCTAGAAAACTCAAGAGAGCATAGGAAAGCCAGAGGTTTTCCCAGATAAAAGAGAGGAAAAAATCACAGAAGTCGAGAGAGAAACTGGAGTTTGTTGAATAGTTGAAAAGTATTTGAATATGCGTCGATACAGGTGCATATACATCAAAATGCCAACTTCATTTCCCAGTCGTAGGATCTTGCTGCCATGGATGGCCCAGATGAAGACTCAGTTAGGAACAAGTCACAACCGACAATTTTTCCTTCACTATTCTTCGCCGTTAGATAGAGTCAGAGCACGGACATTCCAGATCACAGATTCTGTGCAATTATGCTATTCGAAGAGTTGTTTGGATTATCAACGTTGGATTAGATACAACGCGTATGGTATAGATTATGTCTTGTACATTTAGGCGGCAAACAGTCGCAACCATTGGATCATAATGAACAACCAAGATCATCCCACATGGCAAACAGATTATCATCAGATCAAAGACTATGAATGGCAGATTAAGTAATCCCATAACTGACATGTTCCTCTCCGATGAACCCACCGATGAACAGTAATTCCCGCCTCCTTTACCCTTCCTCTCCGATGAACCCACCGGCAACTTCCGCCGACTAGTAGCCAACCCTCCCTCTCTAAAGAAACTACTTCCTGGGCCTGCTATTGGCGCCTGGGGAGACCACGTTTTTAGACGCTCACACACGCACACACGCTCACACTCACCAATCCATCCTTTTCCCCCAAACATGAACTCACTGACTCACTGGCAGATCCCACCCCACCAATTAAAGAAGATGCACCGAGCTGCAGTCCGCGCAGGGAAAGCTATTATGTCTTACTCTTCTTCTCAAGATAAGTTAAGCCAGAAGAAAACTTTCGCCGAGGCATTAGTGTAAAGGACCTACGCCCGATACACACACGATTGGGGACCTCATCTTCCTACCAAAGGTCCAGCGTGTTACAAACTTCCCCCACGACTGCTCCACTAACATACTAGAACGGTTGTTGGCTAGTTCGGGCAGACTGAGCACCTTAAAGAGTGTGCGTATTGCTCGCAAACTGGGGAAAAATTGTCTACCTTTTGCCTTTGCAGAGTATGTAAATATACGTGGTATTGTTGCTCTCAAGGGCAAACTGCAACAACTATGGTTTGGACCATTCAAGCTTAATGTTAACCTGGCTAGATTTCCACTCAGGCAGAAACAACAGGTTTCATCATCTACACTGAAGAAGATCCCCACCCGATGGAGTTTGGTCAATAGACAAGATGTTGGCGCATCTACGAGCCAGACAAAAGCAGCTCCACAACTAGACCAGTCTTATCCGGCAATCAATTTACAATGTAAATCTGACCCATGGGGTGGTCCAATTTATGTTGGCAACCTGAAGGTTCAAGATGGATTTAGAGAATTCCAGATTGCTCTGAGAAGAGCAGTTTATCTTAATATAATTATCAGCCCATTAGATGCTACAAGAGTTGTATTGTGGGAAGATACTAAATGTGATCTCGAGACAATTCAGAAGAATGATGCAGACTGGCTAAAGAACTGGATTGATGGACCTTTAAAGCTATAGAATAGTGCTGAAATCAAACTGTCATCAATGCGGCAAACGTGGATAAAAGTATATGGAATTCCCCTGAATGCTTGGGATATTGAAGTCTTTGGCAAGATAGCAAGTGTGGTGGGAAAAATGATTCGTGTAGATGATACCTCTCTTAAAAAGAGATATCTTGAGGCTGCTCAATTGCTTGTGGAAATTCCCCTGGGCAAGTAAATCCACCAAGGTATTGATCTCACAATAAATGGTAAGCACTTTCCTCTTTTCATCCAAGAAGTCCAAACAAAATTTAGCTGCCTGATATGGGATGACCTGGATGGGACTCTATCAGATAGCTCTGATTTAGAGTGGAATGAAACAATCTCTGGTGAAGTTATTTCTGAAGATGGCTCTGAACACTCTAAAAAAATAGCCATAACTCACCCTCTGAAGAAGCATAATCAAAGTGGCTCAGAGATGATATTGGATAGAAGACGGATGTATGGATGCCAGGTAAAATCGATTGGTGGCCTAATTCATTATCTCAGTTATCTCTTAATGCAGAAATGACAACAATCGCCCCTATGGTGGTTTTGGAGGACAGGGTAATATTGCAGTCTACTGGCCCATCTCAGTCTAATGTTGCAGCTCTAAAGGGGGATAAAATCCCGGACTCTATGATATCTCAAGTTAAGGAATCTATGGAAACTGAAGTAGGTATAGCTGAAGATACTAGCAAGAGTATTTGCCATCAGGAAGCAACCTCTACTGTAGAAGAATTTGTTATTCGTGAGGTCAGGAACCTACAGAAGGCAGTGGTGCGAGAGACAAATCTGGGTCAACTAACTGATAGTGCTCTCATAGAGATTCAGGCAAGAGATATCATGGCACTTAGGTACACTAACTCAATTCTATTGGAGGGTGAACATCCGGCAATAGTGGTTGCCCTGTATGAAGTAGAAAACTTAGACATGGCTCCTCTGGAAGTGGCTCTAGAAGCATAAGATGTTATTCACAGTCAAACTGGTAAGAGTATCAAACCCAAATCAACAGAGGTGGACCCAAAACTCGGTAAGCTGGAGGCATTTCCTCCCCTGGGAGCAAAGGTACAGGAAACCACCCCTCTTAAGCAAAAAGCTCGTGCAAGATGCCCAAAAACTAGGAGTCAGACACGCAAAGAGATTGATTATGAGAGAGATAATGTTATTGCTGACCTGGAGAATTGGATTGGTAATCTTATCCCTCAGAAAACATTAAACACTGAGGACATTCTTCCATATACATATTCTGCTGTAACTGAAGATCAAGCCCTGATACATGCTGAACTGGCTATGAAGGTTGGAAATGACCTTGGTATATCTTTTGATCCTAATCCTGCTTATTGCTGCCAAATGTTGATGAAGCTTAACTCTAAACAACCACTCTCCAAGGGTAATCTACTCTCTGTCTCACAACTGCCAGAGCAAACTACATTTCTGCCATGAAACTAATCACATACAATGTGAGGGGTCTTGGTACCCAAGGTAGGAGGAGGCGAGTTAAAGAACTGATAAGTAAAGAAGGAGTAGACTTCATCAGTATACAAGAGACAAAGATGACAACAGTGGACAGAAATCTTTGCGAATATTTATGGTATAATTCAAAGTTTGATTGGGTTTACAACTGCTCAAATGGGTTATGCGGGGGTCTTCTTTGCATCTGGAACAAAAATAAATTTAGTAAAAAGTTCATCATATCTGGGGCAGGCTTCTTGGGGGTAGAAGGCAACTGGAATGGTGAGGAGCAAAACAGCGTTCTGGTTAACATGTATGGGCCAGCTAAACTGCTGGGGAAAATTAATTAATGGGATGAATTATTTGAATATTATCAGTCACGGAGAGGAAGCAAATGGTGTGTTATGGGAGATTTCAACGCCATCTTGGAGGTATGGGAAAGAAAGGGTTCTGCACACATTGATTACTCACTTGAAATGGTAGCCTTCAAGCAGTTTATTTATAAAATGGATCTGAAAGATTTGCAGATGACAAGAAGACACTACACTTGGTACCTAAAGTCCATGAGATCTATGAGCAGGTTAGATAGGTTTTTAGTAAATGGTCACTGGTTGGAAAGTGAATTGGAGTGGATTCAATCCGGGCTAGACAGAGATGATTCAGATCA
>JAOWBN010026886.1:0-10436 GCA_028565015.1 Pinguicula moranensis
CAAGTACATTGGTGGCCAAATGACCCTTGGATGTGCACCGGAATGTAAGTATCGTCTAATGCACCAACGCAACCCTGTAAATTAGAACTACCATTAAAAAATTATAGGAAAATAAGTAATGGTATTAAAAAAGGAGAAAGTCATACCTGGAACGACTTTCACCTCTTATCTGAACATGTGGAATCTACTGGAAGTGGAGAAACAAGCAACCTGCTCCACAATTTAAGCATTGCGCGTAGAACCTAATGGAATACTTGACTGATTGTCTAGCCACTTTGTTGGAAATCCGTTTGCAGGACCCTATTTTTTTGGTGGTGCGGTAGCGTTAGAAGGAAGATAACAACCTTCTCGACCACTGAGACGTACTTATCGTCTGTCAAACCACAGTTCTCCCGCAAGATTTTACATAGTTTTGAAAATGTTTGGTTTGACATTCTGAAATTTTTAAAGCATTCCCTATTCACCTCTTCAGTGATTCACTGAAGGAATGCTAACCGTTCAGAAATCTTTTCTAGAATAAGGTACTTAGGAGGTGCATCCCTATTACACTTTCGCTTACGCTTAGGTTGTGTGGCATTGTCTCTAGATTGGCCCTCTATTGGAAGAATAATTGGCAGTGCAAGAACAAAGGCTCTGGCGCAAACCAAGAAGGTACCTGTAACTAACCTATTCATCATATAGACTACACAAACAACGAATGCCTATGAATCTACAAACTAATCCAACAAAATTTATTAGGTAGATTTGTCACATAGTTGGATATTGAAATAGTAAGGCTACATACAATAACATGTTATATAGAAAAAAATACTTAGTAAAATTAAATTTATAAAATTTCAGATTAAAGCTTCTACCCCCAAGCAAAGGATCAAAAGTTTTTGCTGAAAAAATGAAACAAAATAAAAGATTCCGCACAATGAAACAACAATGAAACAAAAGATTTTATGTCAAGAAACTTAAATTTGACACAGCCGGAATTTGAAAGTGAGGGCTCCAACACAAAATATGAACTTTAGAGGCTTTCATGAAATAATCTTGATTTTTCTGATACTAACACCTTAATCATTGGAAGGTAATTGGCATAAATTAATTCAACTATCTAGACTATGACTTGATATACCATTTTTCACAAAGAATTAGCGGAAGCTTTGAATATTTCTTTGGGTGCTACCCTACAGGTGGGTTCTTGAAATCCTCAAGAGCATCTAGACTTTCCCTATCTTTTTGACTCTTAAAGAGATGGAATCTACTAGTACTTTTGGTTACTTGTAGGAATGAAATTACAAAAGCAAGGCGAAAACTCCCAAGAAAGGTTGAGACAGCAATTTCAAGAACAAGGAACATTCTAATGTCAGGTTGCATATTCAGACACATAGGCAACTTTCTAATGTCATGTTATACTGAATAAAACTTGACTTTCTAATGTCAGATTGCCTATTCAGACAAATAGACACTTTGGAGGAATTCTTATTTTTGCTTCTAAATAGAATGCAGAACGTAATCTGACAGTGGGCGAGCAAGATAATATTTATTGACAATAATATAATTCAGACTTCAGAGGGAACTCATTCAGAAAAACACAAAGATTTTTACAATGGTGTTAAATAAAACAAATCTAAACAACCCTAAGCCTAAACAGAAATTTTATTATGCAGTGACAATAATATAATATAGACTTCACATTTTTCTTATTTCTTCAGCACTAATTTCCAACTTCCTTGCCCTAATCGCAAAATTCAGAACAAATTCAACCCTAACATTTTCTAATTCACAGACTAGTAGGGTGAGTTGTACTACGAAGCAGTATTTTGTGAATTAGGTTAAGTTAATCAAACATTAAAAGAGTTCAAAATCTAAACAACCCTAAGCCTAAATGGGCATTCCCAAAAACACCAACCCTAAATGGAGACCTCAAATTTAATAGTTCAAAATTGTAGTCCTAAGTTCAAAATCGAAATGAAGATGCAAAAATCTAAACAACCCTAAAACCTTAACGGACATTTCCCTAAAACCCCCTAAATGAAGACGTAAAAAACATAATTCGAAATCATATTTGAGATCTTCAAACTCGAAATTGAGTTCAAAATCGAGCATAGATTAGATCACACTAAACCATAAAAAACCCAAACTCCAAAAGCCTACATCACCCGAAACACGAAATCAACATATGTTTATAATCTTTCCAACAAAGTTTAGTGAAACCCATTATAAAACAATAGATTAAAATGGAATTATGAAGCATAAACCTTGGCTGTGGAGGGCGTCGCCAGAGAGGTTGGCCTCAGTCAGATTTGAAAGTGTGCGTTCTCGGAGTTTCGCTCGGTCAAACTTGAGTTCTTAGTCGTTGTAGGTTTTGTTTAATTGTTGGAAAATATTTGGTTTATTTATATACACGGTTTTGTTGTAAATTTTTGGATAATTAGGGACATTTTTGTAGCTTTGCATGACGGATAAGTGAAGGATTACGCAATCCGCCCAAATTTTGGCGGACAAAATGTGGGCGATAACACTAAGTTATCCCCGGCCTGGTTGGGTCAAGACGCAATCTATCAGGCTATGGGATAACTAATGTGTGCACACCAAATGCCGGACAAAGTCAGATAACCCTCGGTTATCCGACATAATCTGCCCATAAACCTACTACCAAACGCAGCCTTAGTGGACGATGGCGAAGATATTTCGATTTTCGTTAATTTTTGTTGTATAATGACTTATGTAACTTTATTTTTAGTTTATGCTACTTCGTTTTTGGTTGGTATAATCTTATTTTTGGAACTTGTTGTTTTACGATGTTTATCATAAAAATTACTTATTCGGTATGTATGTTACTAGTTTATATTCGTCTAACTACTTATGTATGTTTATGTATGTTACTTTTATGCATTTTGTAATTGTTTTTGATTTTTTCATAATGTAAAAAAATGATTATTCAATTAAAAATAATATTTTTAAAAAATCAATAATTGATTTAACGGATTTTCGCTATTTTTTCATGGAATAACAGGACATAGTGGAAAACGGATGGAAAGTGAAAAAAAATACAATCCGTTAAATTATAGGACGAAAACCAGAAAGGGGTTTCCAGTTCTGGTATCCATCCCTAGGCTAGATCCAGTCACCAGAAGTGACCAAATCCGTATGTTCATTTGATTGGGGGCAGAGACGGGGACTACCGGGATCTGGCTGGGCGTGGTCGGAGACTGCTTGAATGGCCGGATCTGGCCGGATCTGGCCGGATCCGACGGCGAAGCACAATTTCTACTGATTTACGACCATGACTATTTAGGCGAAGGTGTTATAGCTACGCCAAAAAGGTAAGGATCGTCGTTGTCGAGAAGATGCTGAATGGGTCAAGTCGTGCTTACAAAGAAATATTCTGACTTTTACAAATTCATCCTAGTGGCTGTTATGTTCTTCCTCACCAACATACCTTCATCTCATAAGGGTGCAGATCTGGTTCCAATATTCAAAACATTTGGTCCAATGATCGATGTATGAGATTGAAGTTACCAATCTACCCTTCACTTATGGAAAAATAATCTGGACCATTGATACGAGAAGAGGATTGGGTGTCGCCCTAATCAATTGGGGTAAAAGACTCAAAGAGGCATTTGAAGATAAGAGAAGAGACTTGCGTAGCTTTCTTCCAACAAGTAGATTTCTCTTCTCTCGGTTGTTCTTGTCTGTATTCTCCTTCTTTAGAACCTGTAGAGTACTGATTGTCTCTGTTTGTAGTTCTAGTATAGAAAGTAGAAGCGACTTGTTTTGTCATTGATTTGTTCGGGCCAAGATGAGTTTTCTTGGCTGTTGATTGAGCATAGTCTAGGGTTGGATGTGCTTGTACAAACTACTTAATTGTTTGGTTGATTAATACTAGTACAATGAGCCAAATTCGTTTTGCTGAAGCTCAATGTGGAGGTAGTCGAAATTTGAGATTCTGGTACCACGAGTCTTATATTCGGTGTTATTTACTGCTTTCAGTTCTGATTTTATACTTCCTATTTTGTAATTATTATTGCATACAAGAGGCTACTGAATCTTTATCTTGAGTGTAGAAAGAGGAAATATTCCTAATAGTGGTATCAGAGCGTCTGGTTTGAAGAGATTCGGCAGATCCTACACTCAAGGAGTGACGAAACTGAAGAAATTTTGTGAAAACTGTAAAACCCTAATTCTGTTAGGGTTAACATTTTCAAACCTCTCAGTTTATACCTGTCGGTTTCTTCGTCATATAGATATGTAGCTATGACGGGTTTGGGATTTCTGTACCCAACCAACCAACCATCAGCTACCTCCCATATCTTCTTTGTTAAGTTACAATCCTAAAATATGTGTGTTGCTGACTCCTCCATTTGTCTGCAGAAAGTACATGTAATCAGTTGGCTACCTCCAATCACACCTCTTTGCTTCAGGTTCTCTTTTGTTGAGAGCGCATTTTGGATTTGTGTCCATATGAATATGGACACCTTCATCTACTAGATGATCATGACTATCACACTTGGGGCATGTTGGTTTAAATTAAGCTGTAAAAACTATAAAACAATTTCTGTTTGATCCTTTTCATTCTACAAGAATGTCACTACCATACTAGTTTCACAACTTATAGACTTCCCAATTGATCATATTCATTCCAAAACCAAAAGTTTGATATATATATAAAAATTGAAGCACATGTGGACTTGAAATGTTGTGAGCTGCAATCATCCATGGAAACAGGCTCATTTAAAGCCATAACTGCAATGACAAGTTGTAAGATGATTGATGAGTAACGAGGTACTTTTGTGCAAGGTAGAATCATTTTTACCATATCACCTTGTCTCAAGAACTTACTTAGAGTATTAACAACAAGAATCTCGGGGGGAATATCATGCTAAAATTGGATATGGCTAAGGCCTATGATAGACTTAGATGGTCCTTCCTCGACAAGGGGCTGGAAGCTAAAGGCTTCAATCAGGCGGACAAAGACATTATGATGATATGCATCAAGAATATATGGTTCTCTGTACAGATGAGTGGAAAGATCATGGGTTTCTTCCCATCGGGATAAGGACTGTTCCTACTAATGCAAGATACCTTGTCAACAATGATCTTGCAGAATTTAGTAGAGGGAAGATCAAGAGTTTTTGTCAATCTATTGGGACCTGGGTGATCTCCCACTTGATGTATGCAGATGATATTTTATACTTCCTAAGTGGAGAAAAAAGATCACTTTGATCTCTGAACAAGGTTCTGGATGACTACTGCTCATGGTTAGGACAAAAGGTTAAAGAATCAAAATCAGCTATATTCTTGTCAAATAAGATTAGTAATGCAAGGAGCATATCGTGATACAAGAGACAGGATTCAGATTAAGCCAATTCCCCCACCAGCTACCCAGGGGCCCCTCTGTTTAGGGGTAGATCAACCAGGCGATTATGGAGTTGTTGCTCAATAAAATCACGAACGAAATTGCGGGATGGAAGGGTAAGCTACTTTCTAAATCTGGAAGGATAGTGTTGGTCAAGCATGTTCTCTCTAGCATCCCTATGCATACCTTGGAAGTCATGAGACTCCCCGAGTACGTTCAAGGGAAAATAAAAACTTTACTGGAGATCATGGACAAGAATTTGTAAGCCAGTGGAAGAAGAGGGCCTAGGAATTAAAAGAATTGCGAAAGGCTATAGCAATAAAAATATGTTTCAGGATGATCACAGAGGATAGTCTATGTGGAAAGTTTTTTCGTGAAAAGTACAACAGAAAGGAGCACTTATCATTAGAGAAACCAGAGGAGTGTACAAACCATTTTGGAAATATGCAATGAGCATGAGAATGGAAGTGATTGAAAACATCAAGATTATCTTGCGAAAAGACAATTCATCCTTCTGGTTTGGATGAAAATATATGACGGATGGGCATTCACTTGGCATCCGGGACAATTGTTTGGAATTTCAAGCCACAATTTGCAGACCTGAAAATGTAGAATTCACTTCTGATTTTTGTTTAATAAAAAGGCGAGTCGGTCAGGTTTTCTGGTGGTATAAACCTTTCCATCATCACTTGGTGCTTGTGGCTGCAAAGGTGTAAAGCTCGGTTCAGCAGCGCACAACTATCCATCAATCAGACATGGCGACATGTTCATTATCTCAATATTGAAATCACAAATTGTGCTAACTTATGTTTAATGATGTAGGTGATGGACATGAACATACTAGATCGAACATCCATACTAGATGCGCCATGCAGACAAGATCCAATTAATTTCGTGGTCTCCGCCCCCATCGGGATTTTAGAAGATCAACTGTGGCGAAAGTTGTCTAGGGAACCCAGGGCTAACGGGAAGAGGCAGAATCGTCCGAGACGAAAATGGTTATTTCCTGGAAGCTTTCTCATAATACTCTTGGATTAGAACAAACAACAATGCGGAAATCCAAGCGATATCAGAAGGGATAAAGCTGCGAAAAGAGCAAGGATGAGAAAACATCATCATCAAAACATACTCTATGCTACTGGTTAAATGGTTCGAACAAAACAAGTGTAATATGTGGTACCTTTGGGATTATTTGGATGACCTTGTTATTATGATGGCGGTCCTACATTTCGGAGTGATATACAAGTTCAAAGAAGCAACTAGCACAACAGACTCCTTCGCAAAATAAGGATTAGCGAGGTTAAACAAGAGAATTTCACAAAAAGCCCAATTGTCCCAGGAAATCATGGGGAAAATGAGGATGAAAAACTGAAACCTGTCATATCTCGGACGAAGGTAACTAGAGACATGCAACACAGACGAAGGTAGCTAGAGATATGCAATACAGATAACCCAATTGGGATACCGAATTTATCTAAAAAAGATGATGGTGGGGATGAAGTTCAAAGTTGTACGATTGTGATTTTGATTTTGAATGTCACCACCATTCTATATCAATTTTACTTTGTCCGTAAATAGGAAAAAAATCATAAATATATCTCTTGTTATGCTTTTGTCTCGGTCAGTATACGAGCTATAATGTAATCGATAGGATAGTTAAAATATTTAAGTTGGACAAATCCTCGATATTTTGCCTATCCATGGCTCTTTTATTCCAATATAATTAATTGGGCTAATAATTATGGGAGAACAATCAGTAATCGGTATCGGTATTAGCCAATACTGATACCGTACTGGAATTTTTTGGTAATGAGTTTTCAATACTGATACCTCACCAGAAACTTTTGGTTTTGATATTTTGTATCAATATTTTATTTTCGATATTTATTGAAAATCCGAAACATTTTTCCTTTTTTTATAAATTTTTTAATAATTTTTTATCAATTAAAAATAAGAAAATAAGAAAATTTGAAATTAAATTAAACGATGCCATTTAGTATTTAAAAAAAAATAAGATATTAAAAAATATTCTGATATCAATTTTTATTGATACCAAATTTATAAAACATGATACCGTATTGAAAAATTTTGATAATAGTTTTTTTGTTACCGATATCGATATTGAAAATCAAAATATCGAAAAAGTATTAATTTTTGGTAATGATATCAATACAATTTTTGGTAATAATTTTTTCTATATTTTTGGCTTACCCCTACCAATAATATGCCATTGATCAGTCCGACCGAAAATTCTACCCTATGCCACTAGCCACATGATCATTCCGACATAAGATATGCCGGCAAAGTAGCGTACAAAAATAATTGCAGAAGCTCCAGCCACGAGAAACTACTTGGTGTTACAATAAAGCCCCAACCCAAAATCAAAACATATGTGAGAATCTATTCGCCAATGTTAGAAGTCCATTCTGGATGATATCCATTCCAGGTCGTGATCGTGAGTGATCTCTTCATTTCTGAAGTGTACTGCATTTTGATAATTCCACAGTTCCCATACAACGCATCGCCAAATGCTGCATCAAATATCTCCTCCGGCCTTGTTATTCAGAACCGCACTCCGGTCATAAACCCAATTCATCCGTGGGTCACAATGTAATAGAACTTGCCATCTCAGCCAGCCACCTATACACTTTGGAACGAAACGGACAGGAGCAAACAAAGAGAGGAGCAATATATTCCTCACTTTCACTTCTAAAGAAGGTGCACTTCGCTTCATATGAACAAGGAATATGACCATTGAATGGGCCGGGCTGTTGAGAATAATTATCCCATATGGATTATGAATAAAGAATTTGATGGGTTTAAATATAGAGACACCACATTAATTGATATAAGGTCCTTTGGAATAATAATCCAAGAGTAAAATCATGAGAACTCCGACCTAAAACAGACAATATTATATCAATAGGTGGTGTCGATAAGGTGTGAAATCGAAATTAAATGCTAACACGGGCCATTTTGAAAATGCGAGTAATGGCGACAATTTCTTTCAAAATGGGTTATTGGGTCAAAACTTCTATGTGGGTCCAGTTCTTGCACAATAATCATTCTTTTTCATCACTGTGGATTTCGAACTACCCCGCTTTCTTATTGTGGAATTTGCATTATCTACTCTACTAGAGTAGTTGTGGTGAAGACGCCCTTAGTGGAGTGGATATACCAAAAAAATAAAACAAAAAGTCTACCAATATATTATTATACATGCCGAATTGAATTTGAAACAAATTTATTTAGTCACCAAATCTTAGCAATCTATTTTTCACCTTTCCCCATCAAAAAAATGAATAAATAATATTGAGGGATCATTATAAAACAAGATCCGGGAAATTAGAATATCTAATTTATAACTATTATTAAAAATTGGTGTGCCAAAATAGAATATCTGACTAAAAAACTTATCTTACAACTAGCCAGAAAAAGACTGGCATCATAAATTCTGATACCACGAAAGTCAAAGTTCAACTATTCAATAAAATATGGTTTCTAGAAAAGATTTGACATGTTCTTAGCTGGCTACATCCAGTGATTAGTTTAACCAAGGATAACGATTCGTGGAAGAGTCACAATACTCATTAGTTGTAATAACTAGCGGAGCGGACCTAATTAAGGTCTATAATGGATTCAGAGTCAAACAAAACCATTGGAGTTGGAGCATACGAAACCGCCTCTAATTTCATAGAAATGGCCATAAAAGGCAATCGTATACAATAACTGTAAATTACCAAAGGCAAAGGAAAGTAGAGGTTAATGATCAAAATGAATTCATAAAAAGGAAAGAAAAAGAAAATCAGTCAATAAATTCAAGAAATAGAAAAATTTGGTGTGTTGTCGTCACCCGGCGGCGGCTGAATGTTGACCGAGAAAAAACGGATGCCATCAGTTGGCAACTAAAGATACTTCCTCGAAACTTCACACGAAAAAGAAGGGTGGAAAAAATCATGAAGCCAAAACATTCCACTTATTCGTAAAATGGTACCTCATCCGCAAATATAATAAATAAAAGGATGACATTGCAGTAGGATGAAATATTAATCGAAAGATATACAAGGAGGATGTATATTCTGGTAAATTCGCCGAGTTCCCATAGGAACTTCATTAATCTGTCTAGAAACCAAGGAAAATTTACAGCTTTACTTGCCAGTATGCACGACCGTGCGACTTTCCAACCCAGTATTTCTTGAGAAGTGGCGGGTTTTACAAGGTACAAGACCAACCCGAAAATTCAGTAGGCTAAAAATTTCTGACTCTGAAGGCAGGGTGGGATACCCTGCCATGTAAGACACAACCGGGGCTAATTAGCCTTTTTTTCCTTAATGCAATTTAATTATCAAAAAAAAAAAGGAGGATGTGGTTATTTATTATAGAAGATAGGCCAAACTTCGGACCAGAACCTTTTTCTACACCATTTGATATTCACCCACGCACAAATAAAGTTAAAAAAAAAAAAAAAACTAAAGAAGCTTCCGCAAACCAATGAGTTCGGAGTCAATATAAAGCAAGAACTAGGAAGCTCGGTAGTCTGTACACAATTTGGAAGGAAGAGTTGATCGTCTGTTCCAACTAATCTTTCTAATCATCCATCATGGAAATGAATGGGCGGTGGAGTTGGTGGCTCCGTCCCATACTCGTAGTGGCGGCCGTATCCACGTGGTGTCTTCCAGCAAATTCGGACCCGCAGATCAATCTGCTGAACTGGGGATGCAGTTCATACAACGTGACCAATACTGCAGACTTTTTCAGCAACCTAAACGCCTCCATCTCCGAGCTCAGGTCTCAGCTGTCAAGCAGCAGCGGGGAGCGGTTCGCCGTCGCGCAGCAGTCGCGTCCGGTTTACATGCTGGTTCAGTGCAGAAACTACTTGTCGGAAGTGGATTGCTTGACCTGCTACGAGGCGGCGGTTGCACAGATACGAAGATGCTCTGCCGCAAATGGAGCTCGCGTTCTGTATGATGGCTGTTTTCTCAGGTGAATATCTACCTTCGAACTTGTCTTGTAAAAGTCATAAACTGATAAAGTGTAGGTGTGTCTGAAGGTACGAGAGCAACAACTTCTATAACCAATCCACTGATCC
>JAOWBN010026897.1:0-10435 GCA_028565015.1 Pinguicula moranensis
GAGAAGCAGTGGTTCAAAAATCACACATTAAGTACCATTGAAAATCATATAAGTGCACCTAGGATCCAAGTTATTTTTTGGCATGATCTCATGGATTTAAGGTCAGCAGAAGTGTGTTCCTTCCTTCATATTTCATCTATATTACATACTTAGTTCATTAGGTATAGTTTCAGTATTTAATTGATCAAAAAAAACATTCAGTTTTAGTTTTGATAGCAACAAAAAAAATAGGACAAGTGCAGTACCGATTTCACTACCTTTCTCTGTGGATTCGACTCTGATCTCTCCGCTTGCTACCCCTTATCTCGTGTAGTACAAATCAGGATACTTTTAAGGCATTTTTCCAGCCACGACACTGGAGAAACTGGCCATCAACAAGCCTTCGCTTAACTATGTCCACCCATTTTGTCTACCCCAGCTATTGCACCTGCTTTTTCTTGCTATGTGCCAGTTGTAATGGTGTCTTGCATGCTCGTATGGCAGCTCTCCGTATCTTCTTCAGTTGGTGTAGTCGTATTTTTCATGGATTCACCATTTCCAGACATGGCAAGCAAAAGTGAGGGTGGGGGTGATGTAGTTTAGTAGAGGGTTTGTGTGGAGATGGTGGGCTTTCTGACAAATTCAAAATTCTGATAAATTAATTGACTAATTTAATTAAAAGACATAAGAAGTAAAATGAACATCCATTTTGGCATCTTGTAGTAGGGGCCGTGACCTTTGACACGAGCAACATTCCATATGCTCATTTTGGTCTCAATAACTCATGTACCAACTTCCAGTTTGGGAACTGTATATTCCAAAAATATTATCCAATATTCGAACCGTTTGAACTTGATCTCCTTTTGTTAAAATGTCTTGATATGTCCTCTATCACGAGGTAAAATTTCAGTTCGATCAGAATACTTTGAGACCTTTGTTCGCCAATAAAACCAAGCATATGTAGTGTTGCAGACAGCAGATTATGAATGAACAAATATAGTCTATTCAGAAATCCATATCTCACTATTGGACAGTTAAATTTGGATGTTATTTGTACATGAAGATGGTCAATGCATTTTTTAACATCATTTAAATTTTCAAATCGATCCGACCATGTTTGTGCCTCCAATTGGAAAAAAATCATGAAAATGCATTTTGTTTTAATTCACACCATCGAGTTCAATTATTTTAAACCATGCAATAATCCAAATTCGTCTCGGGCCTCCAACATTCACATCAATCACACACACATTAACACCAATTGTTGAGTGATCTAATTGCATCAAGATAAAATATAGAAGATCAAACTTTACAGTGGAGACTATCCTCTACAAGAAAGATATTTTTATATCTTCCTCATGAAAGTTATGTAAACAACAGGGAGATCTCGTTGGTGGAACACAATGTTTTTCGTTTTTAACGTCATTTACTTATGCTACTTTTTATTAAAACTATCGAATTCCTATACGGTACACGTCATATGATCCAATTTTTGTTGCATAGTATACTTTAACAGCTTTCAATAGAGCAATCATAAGCAACCTGATTCAATCTGGATGAAAGCAATCTATTTGTTGAAGACATGAAAACATGCAAAGGAGAAATGGTCCAATGTAGCAGTACTAAGTATTTGTATTATAACACTCATCTAACATGTTCATATTTGATGCTTACAACTTCATTATAAGCTTGAGTTCGAGAAATTTCCAATGAGATACCACATGAAGTCTAATTTTCTCCCAGTGAGAATAGTTTATTATGGAAATTTGAGCTACGAGAAAAAAAATGTTAAAGGATTAAAGAATATATCGAATGAAGATGAAGATATGGTCCCTGGACAAAGGACTTTACTCATTGAGCAAAAGAGTCAACTAATTGTGCTGATATGGCAATCAAGATTTAAATTTGTGGTTGAGATTTGAGAAGAATTTTAATTAAATTACTATTGGTTGAAGAGGAACAATATTCCAATATGTTACCCTTAACTCTCATTATAAAAGGAGCTTTGAAGACTAGATTTAACGAGAACTTTCAACACTACATCTTTCTACTACTTGACAACCTCTCTTGATCTGTCATCTACAAGTTCAATCTAAACTCTCAAAAAGAATATCTTCATCCGTTACACTTGAACAAGTTCTAAGATCTTTATTTTTACAAAGAAAAAGGTTAAGTTCTCCTTCAATATTCTCCTCTTATCTTGAGTGTAATAACATTTGTGAGTGCACATTTACAAAAGAGTTATTCTATAAGCTCTTGGATGGTTCAAGTTTGGACAAAAACTTAGTTGTAATGCTCGGCTAGAACCTGTAAGATAGTGGTCAAGCTTTGTTGAAGTTTGTGTTTGAGAAGGAGCTTGATGTGATAGTTTGGAAAACACCCGAAAGCTAGTAACACCTCTCAAATAGTGGAGAAAGAAGCTTAAGGGGAGAAGTTCTTTGGGGTGGAAGTTCCACGATTTGCCAAATCACCTACAAATATTTATATTGTACCTTTAATTTCCACATTTGCGCTTACCACACCACGATTTGTGTGCTAAATTTTAAGAAAACCTAATTAACAAGATAATTAACTCCATGAACAGTACATCCACTCCTTCTCCACCGTATCTTCCGACTTACATCCCCCTTCTTCATCTCTCCTACTATTTAGCCCCATATCCAATCTATCCTCTTCCCAGGGATGCTTTTCACGCCCGGGAAGGCCTGCATAAGCTTGTTCGTAACTACAGTAAACTCCCACCCTCCCGACATCAGCTCCCATGGCCTAAGAGCTCCTTCCACCTCCTTCACCGTATCTCTATGTCTGCCTATTTATTGTTATTCTCATAGCCTTATGCCTGCTTCTCCTTCTTGTCTCTCGCCACCAACAGTAAACCTTTAGTTCCCCCACAGTCATACTAGCTTCACCTCTCTTTCTCTATAGTCAGTGTTTCGTAGTTTTGGCTCTTATCTCCTTGCGATTGCTCTCACAATGTCCAAATGGATCATTCCATCCCATCTGTTGAAGAGGATCCAACGAGCTGCTATCAGAGCGTGTAAAACACCCTTGTTACCTAGAAAGGACCACTCTCAGAGCTATGCAGATGTCCTGACCCGATGTTTGGTTCATGAGAGGCTAGGTCCCAGATTTTGCAGAATGCACAGCCTGCCAATCAGTCATTGACATACTTCATATCTAACTTTCCCAAAGACTATCAGCTACCAAATCTATCTAAAATCCTAAACAGACAAGGCCATGTGAGTTATCTGTCTATTGCACGTAAGCTTGACATAAATGGCAGCCCCTTTGGTTTTGTTCAATTTGCTGATATTGTGGAGATGGAAACTAGACTATATCAACTCAAAAATATTTGGTTTGGCTCTTATCGGATGCATGGAAACCTGGCTAAGTATCCAAAAACTAAACCTACTCAAGCCAAAAAATAAAATGCCCCTGGCCCTGTTTTTAGGACTAAGTTAGTCAAGATCCCAGTCATCAGTGTAGGGAAGATGCATCTTGCAGGTGCATCTACAAGTAAAGACCCTATGTCAGAATTTGGGAGTCATCAGGGTAGGGATAAGCTTCTTTCATTCTCAACCACTGATGCAAATTTTCTTGGTTAAAAAATAGCTACGTCGGATCACTGATTGACTTGAATGGAGGTAGGAATCTACAGCTTAGTCTGAAATAAGCAGGTTATCTAAATATTCTCATCAGTCCATTGTGTTTTTGGCAAGATCCTCCTTTGGGAGAAAGATGAACTGCACTTCAAAAAATTGATAAATAATAACTCTGCCTGGCTGGGAAATTGGGTAACAGACCTCATGCCCTAGTCTAATTCTACTCTGGATCCTCCATCATATAAACTTTGTTGGATTAATGTTTTTTTTCCTCTATAATTATGGATTTAGATTGGTTCACAACTTGGCAATCTAATCAAAATAGATGAGGCCACCTTGAATAAGCACTATCTCGAAGCTGTTCAAATATTGATCTCCTAGGACTGGACTTCCAAAGTGGATGATTCTCTTCCTATCCTAGTTGATGGTTTCAAAGTTACTCTACATATTTTTGAACTTAGTTCAACTATGTTCAATGCTGGCTGGGGTCTTACATATTCATCCAAAGATGATATATCAAGTCTTAACTCTGAGGAGACTTCCTCTCTTGAGCAATCTGTAAGATCTTGCCCTATAAAGGATCAAAGGTTTCTGTACATTTCCAAGCTAGAGTCTAAAGACAAGGTTGATTTATTGCAGAGTATGCACAGGATATGGTTAATAAGGCTCCTCCGGCCATCATTGCATGCTCTCTATCCTATATTTCAAACAAATTGACATGGTGGACAGTCTCTAAAAAGATAATAGAGACCTGACATCAATTGATAGAGTAGCTGAAACACAGGCCGCTCTTTAAATGGAAACACAAGTCTCTCCTCTATTAAGCCCTTTGCATCTCTTGCAGGAGGTTGCTTTTACAGCCACTAGCCCAATGGCCACCATCACAACTTAGAGAGAGGTGCTGATATCTTCAGAGGGATGCCTGGAATGTTTTCAATCGCATTTGCCTCGCCCTATTCAGTTGGCAGTAGAAAAAGCCACAATACCTGATAGTCCATTACAGAAGTCTCCTCCAATTTAGACTTCAGACCAGGGAAGATAAGTTATTAGTCAATCTCCTACCATTTCTTTTGTTCCTGCCTCTAATGTTCAGCCAATCTTATCCGCATCAGCAAACTTTCCTCCTCTTAATGTAGCCAAGCAGTCAGAAGTGAATACTCCTAAAAAACTTGTCATTATGAGAAGGAAAGGTAGTGGCCCAATAACAAGGAGCCAAACTCACAAAGAAAATGATCCAGATAGAGAGAAAGATTTAGCAGCCTTAGGTGATTGGATCATCCATCTATCAGTTCATACTAACCTATTTGCGGATCATTTAGAGGCTCTAGCTGAACAGACTATTGAGATTGGAAAACAGTTGGGACTAACTTATCCAGATCATAAGTAAGCAAAAGAAAAAATTGATCAAGATCAACTACCAAACAATGCGGGATGCCCGAACTGAGGAAGAGCTAATGCCAAGAGTCACAGAAGTAGCAGTTTCTCTATGAAATTTATCAAATATAATGTTAGGGGCCTCTGTGGCCAGTGGAGACAAAGGAGAGTTAAAAGTCTTATTTTGAAACATTTACCAGACTTTGTTTGCCTTTAAGAGACTAAAATGTAAACAGTGGATAGAAAATTCTGCCAATTAGTGTGGTACGATGATGAGTTTGATTTGATATTTAAAGGATCATTAGGGCAATCAAGTGGCTTGTTATGTATTTGGAATAAATCTGCATTCAACAGACTCAATATTTATTCTGGGATGTATTCATAGTAGCATCCGGAACTTGATTTTCAGACACAATCATTTCTCACATGTTAAATATTTATGGTCCGAATGAGCTAGGAGCAAGAGAAAGTCAATGAAATCAAATTATGGATATGTATCAAGGGAAAGAAGAAGACAAATGGTGTCTCATGGGAGAATTTAATGCAGTTCTAGATGCTTCAGAAAAAAGAGGCACTTCTCACCATTCCTTGGATCATGAGATCTTAGCATTCAAAACATTTGTCAATGGGTTGAATCTGTAGGATATAAAGATGGTTCGCAGGAAATTTACATGGTATTTAAAGTCCCTTAGATCCATGAGTAGGCTTGGCATATTTTTTGTGAATGATACATGGCTTGGAGATGATATATCATGGACTCAAACAAGCCTAGATTGGGATGACTCGGACCACTGCCCGATTTCTCTTTGCTGCAACTTTAAAGATTGGGGTCCCGAACCTTTTAGAGTTTTGGACTGTTGGCTAGAACGCCCATATTTCATTTCTGTTGTGAAAAATATCTATTGTAACATAAATCCAGTTGGTTTTGCTAGCCATAGAATAAAAATCAAGATAAAATAACTAAGGGCAGGACTCAAATAGTGGAACTCCCTGTAGCCTATGAGTTCCTTGGCTCAAAGAAATCAACTTCTTGAACAACTGTGTGAATTGGAAATGCAAGCTGGACAAAATCTTCAGTTTTCCAATACTGATTCACAGCAGATACTGAGTAAACAGCAAGACATCCAAGCTATAACGAGGACTATGGAAAACCTACATTTTTAGAAAGCTAGACTTAATTGGCTGAAGCAAGGTGACGCCAATTCAGCAAATTTTCACAGAGGGATCCAAAAAAACAGAAAGAGAAATTCCATTCGAGTTTAAGATGGGAACACTTGTCTATAAGATGCGATGGACATCAAGAGGTGCTTCAAAGATCAATTTGCTTACATGTTCTCTAAAATTAAGTCGATTAGGCCTGAAATCTCAAACATGAGATTCAATCATTTCTCTCCACTGTCCAGAGAGCATCTAGTGAGGCCATTCTCGGAAACTGAAATCTTGGCAGCAATTCAAGACTGTGGAAGTGAAAACAATACAGGACCGTATAGGTTAAAATTTAAACTTATCAAACATTTTCTTCATTTGTTCAAAACGGACATTCTGCAATTGTTTTCCTAATTTTACAGGAACTGCAAGTTAGCAAAAGAAACAAATGGTGTACATATTTCCCTACTAGTCAAAACACCTTCTTCCCGGCATGTGCAGGACTTCAGACCTATAACCTTAGTTGGAGCCATTCCAAAGATTATTTCAAAGTCCCTAGAGAAGAACTTAAGTCCAGTCATGATGGAGTTTATTGCCCCCAATCAGATGGCGTTTATTAAAGGACGGAAAATGTTGGATGGTAATCTCATTGCTAATGAAGTAGTGGATGGGTTGAAAAAACTTAAAAAACAGGCCATCATTTTAATATAAACTCCGAGAAGGCCTTTGATTCCATAAATTGGGACTATCTGAAGAATGTCATGGCAAAAATGGGATTCCATCAAAGCTGGATCTATTGGGTTTGGAAATTACTTGCTTCAACCTCCTCCATCCTCATAAATGGCAGACCCACTTCTGAGTTTTTTCCTGAACGAGGACTTCGCCAAGGGGATCCTATATCCCCCTTACATTATCTAGTGGTTTATAAGGGTCTTTCTGTTTTAATTAAGAAAGCAGTTAGCTTAAATCTGTTCACTGGTTTAAAAGCAAGCATATGACAGGATTTTAGCTACTTGAGACTCACCTTACACTCCTCGGGAAAATGTTGTGCTCATATTGGTCTGGTTATCTATGGCTCCCAAGAAAGTGCTTATATTTGTTTGGAAAATCCTTCAAGACTCCTTCCTACCCAAGGAGCACTCCAACTTCATCACATTATTCCTCCTACACGGGAGATCAACTGCACTTTCTATCTGTCAGGTACTGATTCACTGGATCCCATATTTAAAACATGCCCTCTGATTGTGTAGGTCTGGAAATCTATAAAGGAATGGCTTTGATCTCCGGAGATAGATCAGCTAGCAGACGCACCAGTCCCATCGCTATTAGAATTTTTTCCTCCAAACCAGCTCATGCCAACATAGTAGCCTGGGGAACTATCTGGGCAGCTCTGATGTGGTTAGTATGGAAGGCCATAAATATGAAACACTTCGAAGACCAAGAACCTAACTGCCTAAGCATTGCATCAACTATCAAGAGAACCTCTTAGTGGTGGATCTCAGCAAAAAACAAGGCTTTTCTCCTTAACCCTATTGCATGCATCTCCTTTTAACTAATGACTTTACTCCTATGCTTCATTTTCTGATATCTTACTTGAACAAATCATGGTTTCATGGGGTAATCATTTTATGAGTATAATGTCTATGGAGCAAAAGACATTATGTTTTCTTATGCACTGGCAGCATGTTGCTGTTTACTGGTTCTGTGGCACTATTGCATATTTGAGCTCTAACTGAATAATGTGTTGTCTGAGCTTCTGAAGCTACTATAGAGGCTGGTGATCAGGCCACACTAAGCACTCATAGTACCCGAATTTTGGACAGTCTGAGTAAGTTCCTCCTGGAAATTTATGTTGAATGTTGTTTACAGCCAAGGAGAGCCACTCGCTGATATCAGTCTGATATCAGTCTTGGCTGGATCAACAGATCCGCATATTATTTTTTACAGTTTCTGGATTATTCAATCTGCTCTAACTTCTTTAAGCTAGTATCAATCAACTCACCACCCAGAAAAAGGACTACATCCTCTGCCTAATGCTATCTAATGGGTTTGATCTATGCTGCTCCTTTTCAATAGCCTGTTTTGATTATCTTTTGCTTCCTTTGAGGTATAGGTTAGGTAATGGAAATGGACATTTCACATGTCTGGAAACAAAATCACCAACAACACACTATGAACTTGATTCAGAGGAGGCCCTACATGGAGTTACCTTAGGAAATTAGAAGCTTGCTTGGCTCAAAATGTAGAATAGGGAGGGTAAGGTGGTCGACATACATCACTGAACTATGATGCTATTAGGTGAATAGGCTGAGTTTTGCGAATTCCTTAGAAGAGTATGTCACGTGTGTGGATGCTCCAAAGTTTTTTTTGATAAGCCAAATTATATATAGATAAAGATAAAGAAAAGACCAAAAACAAAAAGTACAGGCCCAAGACTAGATATCTCATGAGCAATGATCCTAAAAGGATGAACTCAGTGTTTGATTCCTTGACCATGAAATGTATATCCTACCCTTCCATCATACCCTCCAGTATAGCTAAGGGTGATCAGGTACATGGCTCCCCTAACCTCATGAATGCACAAGCATTTCATCATTCAGTTCATCGCCATCATCCGCTCTTCACTAAGCCTAGATATCATGACTATCAACTTATCAATATCCTTTTTGGGGACTATTGGTATATAGCTCCTTCCAGTTTGGTGAGCTATCCCTGTAATGTAAAGAGAATATAACTGGTTGAGCAAGATATAATAGTTCACTTTCAAGGCAACTATCCAACCTCTTTCACCTTCTAGTCCCATTGCATCTATGTAGCTAGTCTATAATCATTGACTCCTTTGTTCTTTTGCCTTTGGATGTCTTCTTTATGGTGGATACTTCTCATTTCCAGATGCGCTTAAACACTCTTGTCATGTAGGACCTCACTCTGGAATTGTTCCCAGCGGATGACATCCATCTATTTAGAATTGAGAAGTTTCAATCTCCTTTCTTTCTTGCCTCTCAGTGGCTTCATTGTGATGTAATCTTTCCCCTTATAATTGAACATTTGAACATTCTGATGCCCTCTTGAGTCGGCAGTGTTCTTCATGGTGTATGGTACTTGTATGCTAGTTGTATAATATCTCAAAAAGGACATGGACACCTTGTGAAGACACAAGCCGAATTGTATTGTTCTTGGCGCCTTCTGATCATTTGTGTGGCTTGTTTGTGACCCCTTGTGTATGCACCTTTCAACTTTAAAATACTGAAGAACTTGTGGCTTCCATGGTCTCATATTGGTGAAATCTTGAGACGAGATCAGTCAAGACAATCAGACTAAAAAGTTTGAGATCCCCATGACCAGTGAGTGAATGTTCTGGTAGCAGGCCTTCTATTTGTTACATTTGTTGATGCCAGATCCTTGAGAGTGAATGAAATGAAGTGAACCTCCAGCACCTAACCTGTACCATAATGAAAAAAGTGCAAAGTGAGAATGCTCAAGAAATCCTTTTCTTTTAACTTACTCTGAAGGCAAACCATTCTGAGTCCTTGTGACTATTTAAGAAGCAACCTCCAAATTTTGCCTTATATATTGTAGGTTCCATCCAGCACCTATCTATACTGTGATGAAGAAAAACAGAGTAAGATAGTCCAATTGTTCCATGATCAAGAAACTCACTCATGTGGTATGGCAGATGAAGCAGAAGCATCCTTCAGTCAGACTTTCCAGAAAATTGTGAGTGCTTAGTGTGTCCTGATCACAAACATCGACATTAATCCAGAAATTCTGGCATTATTATGTTCCGAGCTCAAATCTACCAAGGAGTCACATAGCTAGTAAACAATAACCAGCTGCCAGCGTATAAGAAAGCAGAATATTTTGCTCCATGTTGTGTAAAACTCAGAGAATGATTATGCCTTTAAACCATGACAAGTTCAAATAAGATACCAGAAAATGAGGCATACAAGTAAAGTCATGAGTTAAAAGGATAAGCTGCTAGTGCATAAGAAAGCAGCTGATTGATATTTGCTCCATGTTCTGTACAAAAACCAGTTGGCTAGTAAACAATAACCAGCTGCCAGTGCATAAGAAAGCAAAATAATTTCTCCGTGTTCTGTAAACTCAGAGAATGATTATACCTTTAAACCATGACAAGTTCAAATAAGATACCAGAAAATGAGGCATACAAGTAAAGTCATGAGTTAAAAGGCTAAGCAAGCAATAGGGTTTAGGAGCCAATCCGTAGAGGAGAAATAGACTTGTTTTTTTGCTGAGATCCACCACCAAGAGGTTCTCTTGATATTTGATACAATACTTGGATAGTTTGGATCTTTTTCTTGGAAGTGTTTCAT
>JAOWBN010026908.1:0-10435 GCA_028565015.1 Pinguicula moranensis
GATATTCATAATTCTGGGTAATGAATGTGTATTACGTGGGGTTATCTAACGCCTTTCTTAACCGAGGGGTCATAACGATAAGTTTCCCGAATATGCACGATTTATGCTGGAATGTATGAAATATCAATATGATACTTTTATCCATCTCATATTGGATGAGATTATTAATATCCCTAGGCCCCTTGATGCAGTAATTAATTGTTATGCTGGCAGTTTGTGATTATGTGATATTCACATTTTAACAATTATTTACTGATATATCAAGAAAATGATTAATGGTCAAGGATGACACATTCCTCACGGATGTGAATTAATTGGGTTTAATGAGATTAAATCCAAGTCATAATTTGCAATTGGGCTTGAGTTGGACTCAAGCCCAACTGAGTTAACCTTCATTTGGGCCGTGAGCCCAAGTGAAAGGAAGAAACCAAATTGAATTGGTTATTGGGCCTAAAGCCCAATAACACTAATGAGATAAGAATCTCATTGTCTCGTCGGTCGTGGAGTTGAGATAAGAACGTGAGACATCATCTTCGTTAAAAAAAATGACCGAAACTTCCGTGATTTTTGACGCCATGTTTTCGCTGGATTTGTGGTCTAGCAGCCACTTCGTTCACCAGGGAGTGCTCCGGGTAGAGAGTTGCCTCTATTGGGACTTCTGTGTCCTACGGTTTTATCCCGTATTATCTATGATTTTGACTTTTTCCGGTCGGGTTCATCGTGTCCGGTAACAAGAAGGTATGTCCAGCTATCCTTGACATTTTAGAACACGAATATTGCATGTTTGGGTTCGATTTCAACTTGTGGTTCGATTGTGAACACAATCGAAAATTTTCGAAATCGGCCCGTCGCTCCTACATGTTTAGCAAGTACGAGGTTTTTGACTTTTTTCGACCCGGATGCTTCGGAGATGATCATGCCATGGCATTGCTTACTCATGATAATATTAATTCTTCATCATCTTCGTGGCTATTTGATTGTGGCACTACAAATACAATGACCAATGATTCTCGGGATATTCAGAAATCTTGTACCCCAACTCGGTCTTGTATCCGAACAGTGAATGGTGGCTTGGCTCGTGTAAAGGGGGTCAGTGATATTCACTTGACCCCTACATTGAAACTGCCTAATTATTTACTCGTTCCTGATATCTCTTGCAAGATCTTATCTATCAGTCATGTGTCCAAGGAACTCAATTGTATGGTACTAATGTATCCAAGTTTCTGTTTATTGCAGGATATCAGGACGGGAGCGATTCTTGGGCGTGGCACTCAACGTGGTGGTCTGTACTATGTCGATGAGGTGGCCCAACAAGGAACCTGTATGCTGGCTCGCGGGACAGTTGACCGACAGGCATGGTTGTGTCATAGACACCTAGGACATCCCTCGGCTAATTATCTCAAACTTTTATTTTCTCAGTTTTTTCAGAACAATTCTTCTATTCAATGTGATACATGTGTTTTGGCTAAAAGCCACAAACATTCTTATCCAGTGTCAAATACTCGATCTCCTAATATTTTTTTCATTAGTTCATTATGATGTTTGGGGTCCCGCTCCGTATACTTGTGCTAATGGATATTGATATTTTGTGCTATTTACTGACGATTGTACTCGCATGACTTGAGTATATTTTTTGAAGCATAAGTCTGAGGTTTCCCGAAAGTTTGTTGATTTCTATATTATGGTCCTCACTCAATTTCAATGCCAGATCCAAATTCTATGTTCCGACAATGGGGGGATTATGTTAATCATACTATGAACACCTTTTGTCGCACGAAGGGTTTAATCCATCAAACCTCATATGCCAATACTCTTCAACAAAATGAGGTAGCAGAACGAAAAAATCGTTTCTTACTTGAAATTACTCGAGCATTGCTACTCGAATCAAATGTCCCTAAGTCTTTTTGGCCAGATGTTGTAGCCATCGCTGCCTACCTCCTAAATCATCTGCCCACAAAAATACTTAAACTCCAAACTCCTTTACAAACTCTTACTGAGTTGCGCCATGTTCCCGATATCCTTACCCTCTATCCTCGTGTTTTTGGATGTTCGGTCTTTGTCCATATCCCAAAAGTTGATCGCAACAAATTTGAATCTTGTGCGGTTAAATGTGTCTTCCTCGGGTATGGAAACCAGAAAGAAGGGTATAGGTGCTTTGATCCAAAAACTCGTCGCATGTTTGTTACTATGGATTGTGATTTCCTTGAGACTGAATACTACTATACCCAACCCAGCAGACAAGGGGAGAAGTCTCATGTTCCTAATCCGCTGACCTTCCTGATATACCTTCTTCAACTGATATGTCTACTGTTACTATTTCTGTTGTTGATATCCCACAAGACTCAGACGAGGGAACCACCGAGCTACCCACCGTTGACATAGAATAGGGCACTGCGGCTACTGAGCACACGAACAGGACATCGCCTACCCGACCTGATGTCGACATGGTTAGTACACCCGACTTGATTACATTATCCTCTTATGATACTTTCGATATAGGTTCTATTGACAGGATAGGTATACCTTTGGATACTGTCAGTACGAGACGTGAGTTACCTCCGAGAAACACTAGGGGAGTTCCCCCTAAGAGATATGAGCCCGAGCATATTTCACGATCTGCAAGATACCTTGTGGCTAATCTAGCTGAAGGAGATATGGGGTCAGCATTCTCAACCGCTTTATATTCAGAAACACTACCCAAAACAGTTCAGGATGTTATGCAACATCCTAAGTGGGAAATTGCTATGAAGATAGAAATGGATGTACTAAAGAAAAATGGAACATGGGAAGTATGTCAACTTCTTGAAGGCAAACAAACAGTAGGATGTCGCAGGGTGATTACAATCAAAAGACAAGATGATGGATCTATCGAATGGTATAAGGCACGACTGGTAGCAAAAGGCTACACTTAAACCTACGGTATTGATTATTTAGAAACTTTTTCTCCAATCGCTAAAATTGACACCATTCGAGTATTATTTTCAATCGCAGCAAATCTGGATTGGACCTTGCATCAATTTGATGTGAAAAATACTTTCCTACATGGCGATTTGAAAGAAGAGGTATATATGGAGGCACCACCTGGATTCACTAGTGGTTTTTCACGGGGTAAAGTATGCAGACTGTGAAAAGCCTTATGTGGGCTTAAGCAATCACCTCGTGCATGGTTTGGGAAATTCACTCTTGCGATGAGGCGATATGGTTACAAACAAAAGTAATTCTGATCATACTTTGTTTATAAAGAGAAATGGAGATCTGATGACGTGCTTACTTATCTATGTGGACGTTATAGTCATTACAGGAAGTGACTGTGTAGAAATTGCTGAGTTAAAAACAAATTTATTCAGTGAATTTTGAGATGAAGGACTTAGGTGAGTTGAAATACTTCTTGGGAATAAAAGTTCAGCGAATTACAAAAGGAAACTTTATTTCACAGCTGAAGTATATACTGGATCTTCTTGTTGAGACAGGACTTCTAGACTGCAAGCCAACTGAAACTCCTGCACTAGTAAATGAAAAGATGCAAATAATAGAGGGGGCAAAACTAGCAACTCAAACTCGATATCAGCATCTGGTGGGCAAACTCACCTATTTAGCTCACACACGACGAGATATAGCGTATACCGTCGGTGTGGTAAGTCAATTTATGCATAAACCACAAACAGATCATATAGAAGCTGAACTCATGATTGTTCGGTATCTAAAAGGGACACATAACCAAGGGATCAAATTCACAAAGAACGGCCATCTTACTATTGAAGGGTACACAGATGCTGATTGGGTAGGCAATCCGGTAGATCAAAGATCCACAACTGGTTATTTCATGCTAGTTGGTGGAAATTTGATCACGTGGAAAAGTAAGAAACAGAAGGTGGTTACTCTATCGAGTGCAGAAGCAAAATTTCGAGGAGTGGCACGGGGGCTTACTGAGATCCTATGGCTAAGGAAACTGTTGCAAGAGGTTGGACAATGAGTTAAAGACAGATGTCCATTACGATGTGACAGTAAAGCTGCTATAAGCATATCTAAAATCCAGTCCAACATGATCGAATCAAGCACGTGGAGGTAGATCACCACTTTATTAAAAAAAAATTTGAGGAAGGTTCTATCAACCTACCATTTGTAAGATCAGAAGATCAGCTAGCTGACATCTTAACAAAGGCGGTAACAAAATAGACATTCAGGAAGGCTTTGAGCAAGTTGAGAATTGGAGAACCCCCAATTCAACTTGAGGGGGAGTGTTAACATAGATAAATATTTGGGAGGTTAAGATTACCTGTAAAATGAGGATTTCTATTATTTAGGAATCATTCATTATCTATTTTAACCTCCCACTTATCTCCATAACTCCCATTATCCCACGATAGCTAATAGGTTGAGAACTCCTTCTCTATAAAGGATGTGTACCTGTGACAAGATTAATTGTATCGAATAACTTCTGAACGTTCGGTTACCAATCTAACAAAAACTTCTAAATAGAGAACCTAAATAATATTTGTAAAAAAAATTAGAGAAAATTGGAGAAATTGTCATTTTAGAAACAATGTTTAGTAACTTATATCAAAAAAATTTATTATCCGGTTATCGGTTAACTGAATATTTTTTATATTTCTTATTTATTTATTTTGTTTAGTATAAATTATATATATAACGAGTAAAACTACATCAATAAAGTGTTGATAACTTAGTTGGGAGAGGTTACATTGAATATTTTTAGGGATCGGATTCGATGCATGCTTATCTCACGTTTTTTATTGTTTACAAAATAAAACTAAAATGATGATATATTCGTCGAAGAATGATTAAAACGTGAGCCGAACAGATTTCAAAATTAACTTTTAACCATTAAGACAATTGCCATATTGATATGTAAAATTAATTGTTTTATCTATATCAAAAAAATAAAATTAATTTTCAGTTATAATCGAAATTGGGCTGAAAAATTTTAGTTATAAAAAATTGTAAACGAAATCGAATTGAATAATCGAATAACCAAAAAAATTTCGAATATTCAATTCAATAGTTCTATTTTTAGGGCCTGTTTTGTACCACTTCTTTTTCAGATTATTTTTCTCCAGTCAAGACTCTTTTTTTTAGAAGTAGGTAGGAAGCTATTTTTTTCTACTACTTTTAATGATAATTTTGTAAATAAATTAAAGTTATCTTACCAAATTTAACTACAAATACTATTTCATCAACTTATATTATTTGGTTGCAAACCTTATTTCTATAACAGTTTTATCCAACACTCAAATAATACTAAATTAAAATGAGAAGGAGAATTAAAAGGAAAAATAAAAGGAAAAGAAAAAGAAAAAAATCATTAGAATACAAAACAGACTATTTTTATTTTGTGAACCCTACTCCAACCCAACCAACCAATGAGTTGCAAACGCTCTATAGTGATATTAATAAGAAGTATCCGACAAACATTTACCCTTCGTTCCAATTATCCATGAATGCTCATAAATTATTCTAGAGTTTATCCCTCTCCCCCAACCAAGGGCTGAGATGAAAGCCCCAGAGATGAGGGTAACTGACACGTGTATTCCATCTAATTGGCTGAGACCATCGGTCCCAAACCCGTGAGAAGAATATGGGTGACCAAAATACAATAACCCAAAAATAATATTTTAGTTCGGTATAAGTATTAAAATATTATTACTTATTAAAAAAATATTAAAATATTATTACTGAATTTTTTATATGGCAACAGATTTTATAGATTAATATCAAAAAAAAAAAATTGGGTAATTAAAATTTCATTATAAGGAAAGAGGTCCCAGAATAGTTACATAATACTGCAGCTTCTAGCTGCCTGTGGCAAACTTCCACACGAACACTTCAAAGGCTATAGGGAGTAAACAGGGAGCTAATGCATGGAAAGCTATTTGGCCAGTGACAGTTGGGTGGATATGGAAAGTAAGAAACTCTATCAGATTTGCAACATAATCATGTGCACTTTCAGTTTCAGCCTTGGAGTGGATACAAATACAACTTACCCTTTGGAAATGGTTAAAAGTGAATAAAATGCAATACAAAGGATCAGCTATACAGATTGGATAAGAGCACCAACTCCATTGTTATTTATTTTATTTTATTTTTACTAATAAAAAATTATTTAAACAATAAAAAAATTAAAAAAAAAATAATCAGTGTCGATATCTTGCCAAAAAAAATCAAAATACCGATATTTGTTATTTTGATATTTTAATTTAATATTGATACAGTTTCGGTAAGATATAATTCCGAGTGATAATGAATAAATACTTCGCAGAAGCGGGATCCACCGTAATTACTGTACTCCTGACTCCCATACCAAAAAAACTCTCCCTCTCCCTTTCCTTTTTTTTTCTCTCTACAAATATATAGAGAGAACATACACCACTGCATTTTAACATTTGTCACATGTTCCTCACTTGTGCTCACGTTTAGTTACAGCATTCACTCTCAGATTTCATATACCAAAAGAATTGGTCAAAAACTAGAGAGAAATGGGACGAGAATATTATCAGTCTGTTGATCCCTGTCAAAGGTATTAATCATGGACATGATTATTGCTCTGCGGTGAAAAGGAATTCAGTTGGCCGGAAATGGGGAGGAAAGGCAGAGGAGGAGGATGGTTTTCGTCAGTAAAGAAGGTATTCAAGCAATCTCCAAATAAGGAGTCGCCGGAAAAGAAGGTAGGTTCATTGCCTCCAAAGGTTTTCAGGTAGTTGAATTTTCGGCATATGTAAAAGCATTCATATTTGCAGAATAATTGAAGGAGTGAAGGATTAAACAAGAAAAATACGAATACAAAAGGTCTAGCTATTTGATCGATGTGAGAATATTTCTTATTCATTGGTAAGTTGTAGTTATCATTAGGGTTACCTATCATATTCTGGGACAGATTTAACGGAGGACAATAGTCCCTGTGCCCCATCTATATAGAGAAGAAAAAAAAGTAATTTCATTCCTTAAATTTATATCTCAAATCCTTATTTCTATAAAATTGTAAGCCATGGAATAAAAAATAGTTTTAAGTAATAGAGCACCCTTAGATAATTAAGATTTCTTAGATTCAATATTCTTCTGGTGGAGTTATTTAATCCTTAAGGTTTCGGACCATTCCCCTGGTCCCCAACAAGGGCTCTTGTCAAATTGCTTTCTTTCCAACTATGCATTTCAGATCGCCCCACATTGATCTGCCATGTGCCCCGGTTTACATTCAATCACAATCTTTCTACTTTGAGCTGTTACCTTATCATACTTTTCAGATTGGAGGAGATCAATGAATCTGTTAATTGATCTCGAAACCGTAATTATGTCTTGTGTAATTAATTTTTTTAGAAGGCGAGTGTGGAGAAATGGCAGTACGAGGCGCCGGAAGTTTTGTCGCTCGACCATTTTCCGTCGGAAAGTTCGCCGGAAAACACGATTGGGGAGAGCATCCAGTCGTCTCCGACGCCGGAGGATCAGAATCACGCCGTGGCGGTGGCTGAGGCTACTGCAGCCGCTGCTGAGGCGGCTGTCGCCGCCGCTCAGGCGGCGGCTAAGGTGGTTAGATTGGCCGGGTACGGGCGCCAATCGAAGGAAGAAAGGGCTGCAACTCTGATTCAAGCTTATTACAGAGGATATCTGGTAAAGTTCATCTATTGTCCTTGGATTAATTGATCAGAGAAGATGACCCTGTTCTGTCCATTAATGAATAAAACAGGGCACGTGGCCCCTAATTTGAAACAAGTCGAACTACTATTAAAACATGCTAGAGTCTAGACCTATAAAGGATAAAAATTCAAGATTCAAATCGCTTGTAATGGTAGTAAATTTTTTTGTCCTGATCAATTAATACCAAACTTTCGTAGTAGAATATTTTTTTCTTGTATTTATTAAAGTAATATTTCTAACCATTTTCTTATAATTTTCTAGGCAAGACGAGCTCTACGTGCCTTAAAGGGCTTGGTGAGGCTGCAGGCATTGGTGAGGGGTCACAATGTGCGGAAGCAGGCTCAGATGACAATGCGGTGCATGCAAGCTTTGGTTCGAGTTCAGACTCGGGTCCGAGCCAGGAGACTCCAATTACTCCATGACAAGCTCCATGCCCAACTGGAAGACGAAGGGCAAAGCTCCTATGCTGGTGCCGAGCATCGAACCAAGGAACAATGGCAAATGAGAAATCGCAACATGACGAGAACGATGGAATGCTCATCTAGAAAATTATTCGATTCCGATGTAAAACGGGAGAGAGCTCTTGCCTTTGCTGCTGCTTACCAGGTTTCTTTCTAATCCTAAGCCTAAGTAGAAACAAAACAAGATGCAATTTTCTTGTATTGAGTTTGTCAATTTGATTGATCGATAAAAAAGCAGCAACAACAGAAGATGTTGGATCCCGATAACAATGGCAATCTGTACGACAACGATCCTGAGACCGGACAATGGGAATGGAGTTGGCTCGAGCAGTGGATGGCGTCCCAGACGCACCGCCGACGTCACTCGGCGGCGCGTGAGATAGTCACAGATCACATGTCGGAGAAAACGGTTGAAATGGATCCGGTCATGGTATCTGGAGGCGCCGATGGGGCCCGGATCAACCGTGAGTCCAACCCGATTATGTCTCGGGCACCTATGCGGCTAAGCATGGAGGATGTCTTTCCCAGTTACATGGCTCCAACTCAGTCTGCAAAAGCAAAGGTGAAAAGTCAAGGCCTGGTGAAGCAGCCCAGCCCGCCGCGAATGCAGTGGAACTCGTCATCGTCAATAAAGAGAGGAGGAGGGGCCGGGCCGGGCTACGAATCGTCGAGCTCGGGAGGGGGAACAGTAGCTTATCAGGGCCCGAAAAGTCCAAGCCCGAAAGATAAAGTTGTTGGCCCGAGTAGGTGGATGTTTAGCCCGGAATCAACCAGCGAAGAGAGGGCTACAGCAGCAAGAGCCCCCGGGCGAAGAAACAATTGAGTATGATTGATTATTTTCAATTATCCCCCAAAAAAGTGTGGCTGATTATTATTAATTTATTCATGTTGTTATCATATTTATCATGTGTTATTATTATCACGACGTATTTAATATTTGTTGGAAATAATTCCTGATTATTTGGAAATGAACTTATATTTATACTCGTTCTAGCATGAATCCTCATCTCTGTTTAAATTTTGGGTTGCCCTCGGCTTTTAACATTTCTTGTGCATTTTTGTAAATCTTTGTAGTTCTTTTCCGGGCATATGTTATGTTGGGTGCAATGATATATATATTTACTGATTGCAAAAACTTATATTTATGTTTATCTTGTAATCATTAGCGGAATTGATGGCCAATTTAATGTGTGCTTTGTCGTGGGTAAGGAAAAAGAATAGTTTAAACTGATTTGTGAATTACAAACTGAATACCTTAGGATTAAGGTTTTTGGGCACGCTCATGGTATCAGAGCGAGGTTAAGACAGCACCTTCCCAGAAAATCAAGAGTCTCTGAGATCCGTAACTGCACTTGTCCGATCATACCTTATGACTAAGGTTTTTAACTACACTAGCCCGGCCATACCTTATGACTAAGGTTTTTAACTGCACTAGTCCGGTCATACCTTATGACTAATATTTTTAGGGAGTTGTTCATAAATCAATAATTTAAACCCTTAATATTTGGTCTATTAAAAAATTAACATAATGCTTTCAATATGATTACACATGACAACTCTGTTTATCATATATGAACTATGAACGCATATAAAACATTTTAATATTAATCTAGTTCGACGAATTCGAGTAATTAATGCAAGCATTTTACCTTTTTTAGGTGCAAATTCTCGAAAAATTTAGCTTATAAAAAAATTAAGCTAGGCATTTAATATTTGTCAATTTGGTAGGAATAAAAAGAGCATTAAGAATATTTTCTTCATCATATAGATTTATTTAATTTTGTAACCATTAAGAGTAATTTATTTACGGTACAATTGTCTTCAATTTTACAAGCATCAAGACTGACATATTTAAATCAAATTACTGAAGATTAAATATCACTTTCTTAAGATAAGTCAGAGAAGTAGACAGATAGGAACAAGTAAATCCAATCTATCCAAACCAAACGTACTCAGTAAATCCCGTTCGAAAGCAGGGAACCAGTGAATCCAACTCAATAATGCATATTGTAGTCCAATAACTAGAACAGATCTACTATTGGATATAATTGTAACAAATCATAACAATGAAATGTTACCTGTTGCGGAAGCGTGATAGCTGGATTGAGTGTCCGGATAACGAGTCTATCAGAGTCTCGTTAGGTTTCCACGAATCAAGTCTACGCCTCGTGGGTGGCTAGGCCGACAGAGAAATCTCGTATATTTCTTTCTATCCGTTATATGTCGTGTTTTGAATGAATAAGCACATAGCCTATTTATAGGAGTGGAAGAACAATTCAAGTTGTACTTTTCTTCTTGAGTACTGTGCATTTGGCGGCTGTATA
>JAOWBN010026919.1:0-10435 GCA_028565015.1 Pinguicula moranensis
TTGTTGATCATTCGTTGATAAGTTGCGCCGGCATTCTTCAGTCCGAATGGCATGACTTTGTAGCAGTAAATTCCATCTTCTGTGATGAAGGTGGTTTTGAGCTTATCTTCAGGTGTCATGAATATTTGATGGTACCCTTGAAAGGCATCCATCATGCTAAAAAGTTCACATCCAACCGTAGAATCGACGATTCGGTCGATTGGGGGCAATGGATATGAACTTTGGCGTAGTACTTGTTGAGATTGGTGAAATCGACACATAACCACCATTTTTTGCCGGGTTTTGGGATGACTACAACATTGGAGAGCCAATCAGAGTACTGTACTTTTTCAACGTGCCCTGCTTGAAGGAGTTTTTATATTTCTTCTTTGATGATTTTATTCCGCTCGGGGCCAAAATGTCTCCTTTCTTGTTGTATCGTCTTGGTTCCGGGTTTGATGTTGAGTTGGTGTACAGCAACAGTTGGACTGATTCCAGGGAAATCTTCTGTGGTCCAAGAGAATACATCCGCATGTTCCCTCAAACATTGTATGAGATTAGTCGCTAGGTCAAGTTCGAGCTCCGCGCCAATTCGCACGGTCTTTTCTGGATCATTCTTGTAGAGAGGGATTTCTTTGATCTTCGTGGGAGTCGTTGATGCACGCTCAGATACTTGAAACATCTTGGATATTTTCTATCTTTTTTGAGGGAACGGTTGGACCTCCTTCTCTTGAGGACAGCTTCTTTTCAGAGACGCTTCATAGCATATACTGGCAATGCGGAGGTTAGCTCGGATTTGTCCTATTTCGTGTTCCATTGGGAATTTCATCACCATATGGTACGTGGAGATGACAACTCGCAATTGGAATAAACTTGGTCGTCCAATAATTATGCTGTACGAGAAGGGCGCTTCTACGACCAGGTAGGTGATGGGAATAATTCTTTTTTGTTTCCTATACCCGAAAGTGGTGTCTAATTCCACTGTACCAATGGTCTTGACTTCAGCTCCTCCAAAGCCTTGTAGGGATATAGTTGTGTCGTGTATAGTGATGTGATCCAGACCCATTCTTTAATAGGCATCCATGGATAGGATGTCGGAGGCGCTTCCTTGGTCGATGAACATTCTATCAACGACATAGCCGGCGACTTCCGTAGAGATCATCATGGGATGAGAGTGAGGTTCGACAGTTTGAATATCTTCATCACCAAATTGGATCGGGGGGCCAGAGGGTCCCGAATATATTTTTGCTACTTGTTCGAACCTTTGCTGCTTTCTTTTCCGGTTGTGGTTCGAACCTTCTTCCATACGATCGCCGATAATCATGGCGATTCAAGGTTTTTTTCCTTTCGGGTCATCATCTTCTTCTTCAGGGATCCAGGGACGAGTATTGTTCTAAATATTTTTCGCTTTTTTTTTTTTATCCTCGATCCACTCATCAAGGAATCCTTCTTGAGCTAGTCGTTCCAGCTCATCTTTTAAGTGCTTACATTCATCTATTGCATGTCCATGATCTCGGTGGAAGTTGCAATATCTTTTAGGGTGTTTTCTTCGGCTGTTGGGCTTCATTTCTCTTGGTGTCATTAAAATCCCACTTGGCCCAATAACCCTTAAGATGTCTTTTTGAGGCGCCCGAAATGCATGGTACTCAGAATATTTCTACCATCTGGAAGTCTTATCGACTTTTTTGATTGAGATAGGTACAGTTTTGCTTCCTCTTTTTTCTTATGGTCTCCAAATATGTCGGGGTGTCCGAGACTCTGGGGCAGCTTTTTCCTTTTTTTGGTAGACCCGCCATTTCTTCTAGGCGGATATGTTTTCCGCAGGTTTCACTTAATTTTTCGTGATTCGACTGGGTGGGTGGGGAGTCCTCCATTAGGACTGCCGCTAGGGGTCCTTATTGATGACCGTGAAGAAATGCATTCATTCTTAGTGGAAGAGCTAATCCGGGCGTATCGGTGCACGCTTGATTGAATCACTGCAAATATTCTCGCAGGGGTTCATTGGGCCTCTTCTAGAAATTGGGATTTCAGGAGATGTACGGGAGCCCGATCTACTCTTTGTTGAGTAGCGAAGGCTTACAAAAACTGTGTTGTTAATCCATGAAAACTCCAGATGGACTCTTCGGGAAGAGATAGAAACTAATCTTGTGCGACTCCGCTTAGGGTCAAGATAAATACTCGGCACGCAGCGGCTTCGAATAGGGGTGTCATTTCCATATAAAGCGTGAAAGACTTTACGTGTTGTCGAGGATCTGTATCTCCGGAATATTTGGGGAGACAATCGAGTGTAAGCGGGGCCAGAGACACAACCTCTTGTTGTATACTTTTGCAAAAAGCCCTGCTCAAAATTATGGGAAGTTGAGCAGTAAGCGGTGTAGGCGACACTGGGGGGCGTGGATTTCGGTGTCCTTGTTGGGCGAGCATATATCGCATTTTGTTATGCATCTCATTCTTGAATTCGGTCATTAAACAAACGAGATCATCGCTATTTACTAAGGAAGGGGCGATTGTAGCTGGGACCACGGGTGGAGGAATTCGCCTCCCAGAATCATCCAGGTTCATCCCGGAGCTGTTGAGAAGATTTTCGGGCGGAGGATTATTTTTATCATGCTCTATCGGATACTAATGGGATTTTCGTAGCATTTCCCACAGACGGCGCCAATCTAGTGTAGTCAGATTGTAACTTGTCAGGTATTTATCTTGCTGCAGTTGATTACAATAAATTGAAAATTTATCAATCTTAGTATAGAGAAAGCAAATGATTTTTGGGGTCTAAAATTTCCCCAATAATTCTTCTTCCTTTCCACTATAATTCCTTCTCTTCTATCTTTTTTTCCCTGTTTTTCTCCCTCATTCTTCTTTAGGGTCGGCCATTTATAGACTTTAAGAAGGGATTTTTCTGTCCAGTTGTCACATTCTTATTGGTGTGGTGATACAAACTTTTGGACACCTCATCCTTCCTTGTTGGTCCAATCGGTGAAGCTTCCTTTCAAGGAAATTCATCCATTATCTTTTTTTAGTGGAAATTGGGATAATTCGGGCCAAGTTCTTTTCTTCTTTCAGTTGGGTCGGGTATTGTCTTTGGGCTGTCTATTGTTGATTGGAAACATTAGTTCAATCCGCCAGTGTTGTCTCAAGTCGGAGTCGGCCGGATTGGGAAGTACAAACGGATGCTCCATCAATAATAATAATAATAATAATAATAATAATAATAATAATAATAATAATAATAATACATGAGGCGAGCATCCAATTTTCATAGCTCAACGTGGATGTAGTCAAAAACTTGTTCTCAGTGAACTATGGGATTTAGATCTTCTGTATTTACTTTATATTTTTCATTGCTATTAATTGTTCAAGAAGTTACAAACGATTTACTTTAACTGTGAGCACTTAATTGTCCCGCAAAATCTTAACAATCATCTTAATCAAAGAACCCCATCTGTTATTATAGACTATGAAGTTGCAGCTTACTGCTAATATCAATGGACTACAGAGTTCAATCACCGTGTAACATGAAGAGGAAAAAGGTAGCGAGGCAATAAATCATGAGGCCAACAACCCCATTCATAAAAATGCCAAGCTAAACTGGCTTGTCTTATAATATACATTTCCTCATAAGGTCATACAAGCTAAGAGAGATAGCCTTCTTAAAAACGAGCTAAACAAATCATGAACGATAGAATAAGAAACAGTATTGTCAAGTTGCTTTCACTTATAAAAAGTTCTTCGTTAAGAGTTTCTGTAATTATTTGCCGCCAATCTCTTCCCTATTAATTTTTCCATGATCCAGGTCTGGATCAGCTTCCTTCTCATATCAACCCTGGCATTGCCAGGTAGGACTACCATCAGGAACAATCTACTCAAAAGTCCAAAGCGAAGGCGACTTCTTCTTTGACCTGGTTCGTTTGCCATTCAGGAAACGTGAAGATTGTGGCTTCAGTTTGCCAACAAATCCCACAATTTTTCAGTTTGCATTCCAGGATCATTCCAAGGGATTGCTATTATGTAGATCTAGATTAGATATTCGTTAGAACGGATCTAAAATGAAGAAAATGATTATGAACTAATCATACTGTGGATTTATTTAGTCGAATATGAAACTTCTACAAAAAATAAGAGTTGTAAGATTATGAATGACCAAAAATTGCAAGAAAAACAGAAAAATAAAGTAAAGAAAGAGCCAATTTAAGCCCCGTGGTTTGCCGGATCTTTAGATTCCGGGTAATCTACATTGAGCTCTAGAAAGGACGCTCACATAGCTTCTATTTCACCTCTCCAAAAAAGTTTGAACAATTTACAACTCGATCTCAAAACAGTGTAGAACCAAACAGAAAAAAAATAAATCAGATCTCAGGTCTTTATGCCACAAACAAACAAGATCCAGCGATCAGAAGTGATTATCTATCACTTTAGCACTAGATCTCAGCCAAAACAGTTGGCTCGAACAAAGAAAAGGTCGAAAACCAGGGGTTAACTCAAGAGTCGTTGAGAGAAAAATGAGAGAATCAAGGTTGAGATATTGAAAAATGAGCAAAAGTGTCGACGTAGGTACAATCACAAATGTATATATATATATAGCAAAAATAATTCTTTCCCGTCAGACCTGAGTAAATCAATAAACATGATCAAACCCTGCTAATATCCAATTTTGTCTGTTGGATCATCTTTAAAATAAACGGCCCAAATTTCACCGCTTGCACCGCTTAATATCATCCCTTGGATTTAACATGACACATGGATGGCTAGATCAAAACGCCGATTTGTCTTCAGCTTCTGAGGAAGCTATCAATACGCGACCAACCGATAACAATAGAGGTGAACAATTCAGATCAGTTTGGTTTTCTTACATGGATTATTAAACTCAACCATTGGATCTAAATAACGAACAAACAATATTAGAACACTTTGAGAGAATTTTAACCATTGATCAAAAGACAAATCAATGGTTCAGATTACTCAACTTAAAGTATATCCAATTTGCAATTTCACATCAATTAGTTGGGATTATTTTTGTGATTTCACATTAACAATCTCCACCTTAAAGTAACTCTAAAATAATCACTAATTTGTAACAGTTAACACTACGAGAACCAACTTTCTTTCTCAGCTCAAACACAGAGAAGTTATAATTTATTCCATCCCAAGTAAATTCAGGCAAACCTGAAATTTTACTTGAGGTAGAACTTTTGTCCCACAATCAGCAACATTAATTTCAGTAGGAACTTTCACAATTTTAATTATATTTCCAGATAACACATTTCTAATAAAATGAAATTTTATATCAATATGTTTATTTTTCTCATGCAAAACTAGATTTTTACTCATATAGATAGCGGATCGATTATCACACATAATGAGAATCTTTGAATCCGAAATTCCTATTTCACTAGTCATACCATTTAACTACAATGCTTCATTAAACGCATTAGCTAAAGGAATATATTCAGCTTCGGTAGTAGATAAAGCTACTACCGGTTGGAGTTGTGACTTCCAACTAACACAGTTCCCACAAAATACAAAGTAATAATTACAAGTTGATTTTTCGGAGTTTAAGTCTCTAACAAAATCACTATCTACATATCCACATGTCCATTTCTGAATTTCTTCTTTTAAAACATAAGCCTAAATCAGATGTATCAATAAGATACCTAACAATTCATTTTAAGGCATTTCAATGTTCAAACCCAGAATTTGACATAAACCTACTTAATAAGTGAAACTACAAAAGCAATATTTGGTATGGTACTAACCATAGCATACATCAAGAAACTTAATAAATTTGCATATGGTAATTTTTCCATTTTTCTAATTTCAACTTGATTATTTGGACATTTGTTCCCTAGAGAGTTTAAAGTGTGATGCTAGTGGTACTGAAACTGGTTTAGACTTATCCAACAAAAGCTTCTTAAACATTTTTTCATATATGTAGATGATGTAATTTTAAAGTTACTAATTTCCAATTTCTAACAATTTCCATTCCTAATATTCTATCAGTTTCCCCTAAATCCTTCATTTCAAACCCAGAATTTAAAGCACCTTTCAATTTCTCAATTTCAAATTTAGAATGACAAGCATGTCAGCTATATAAAAAAATAAAAATATTGAGAATTTTGAGTGTTAGTGAGTAGGTTTAAAAGACTGCACTTAGCTTGTATGTTTAACCTATCTTGGCCAATATGACCAAGTCTAGCATGCTAGTAGACAGATTTTGAATTATCATTATTGGAAGCTAAAGCAACGGATGAATTAACATAATTGTTATAGAAATCATCCAAATCAAGGATGCAAAAACCATGTTTATAAGACTGTCACCGTACTCTATGTTTAATCCTCTAGGTCCAAAATTTAATGAAAAAACCCAATTACATCAAAGCAACAACTGAAACTAAACAACAACGGGCTTCCGAGTGTCATGTAATAACAATGTGTTCCCGCTACAAAGATTGAGCTTATAGGTGTCAATAAAGATGACATCTTCTTCATTATCGTTCCCCATGTTTACGCTTCGTGTTCCGGCGCCACAATGATGAAACTTGAAAAATCCAGCATGATCATTCACTACGTGCTGACTCACTCTTGAATACACAATCCATTTAGGAAATGAATTAACAACTAATGTATGGGAGCAAACATATGACTTGGGGTTATAGGGAGTGAAAGGTACCTTTCTAGGCTCGGAATAGTCCTGAGAGAAGTGACCTTTTTTTCCGCATTTATAGCACTTCACGTGTGCCATATTCTTGGGACCGTTTGCCTATGGTTGTTTAGCGATCTTCTTTCTTTGGGGTGTTTCTGAGGTGTGTTTGGTGGCTTACCAAACTTTTTGTTCATCTCAGGGTTTGCCCCATGATTTGCAAAACTTTGGCAGAGGATATAGAAGCCCGTAAGGTTTCATCCTCAAACTCGAGGTGCTTAGCTATATTAGCAAATGTTTTGATGTTCACATCATGAGACATCAGAGTTTTGAAAGGTAGCCACCATTTGTCTTCCTTTTCATCAAGTAGTGAACGGATCACATTGTTCACCTATTCAAACTCAGAATCTTCGATCCTACCAGCCTCGAGATCAGGCAGCATGGAAGTCATAATACGAAGGTGTTCTAGTATGGGTCAAATCAAATCGATTTTGTATTGGAGCCAATTTAGGTGCAAGGTACGGAGTCTTGTAGCTGAAGTTTGGCTGTATTGTTCTCTGAGTTTGTCCAAAATGGCATTAGCCATGGTCATCACATCAAACGTGCCAATAAAATCGTCATGCATGTAATACAACATAGCATAGCGGACACTACAATATTTCTTAGCCCACGTTGCGTAGGTTGTTTCATTTTTTTGCAGGTACCCCCTTGGTGATGTGCTCTAGAGCATCTTTTTTCATGCAGGAGATACTAAATCTTCCTAGACCAGATGTCGTAGTTTAATCCAGTGAACTTATTACTGGATGAGAGCCCGTCTATCATGCTTGGAGGTGCCATTTGTACAAGTACATTTAAAGAAGGGCATTAGGCACAAATTTAAAATTAGATTTTTGGTGAGGAATTTTGATTATGTATTTCGTTCGAAAATTTCGCTAAACTCATAATCATCACGTTCTACATAACCAGAATTTTATGAGAAAACTAATTTTTACGTATTTAAACAAATTCAAACAAAAACACATAACATATACAGCCAAACAGATTGGCAGTTGTAATTGTTTATCGTAACAATTCAATAGTTTTTGCTGTAGAACATTTTTTAAATTTATTCTAACCAAAAGAATTGACGCAAATTAATTGTTAACCTATAACATTTCGATTTTCTTTTAACTCATACTTAAAAGAATATTTCGAATTTATCAAAAAAAATTGAAATTTGTCAGCCTAACCAAAGACCAGACTCCTAGACAGTGCTTTCCGTTCCTTGCAAAAAGTACAGATTTCTGGTACAGTCACAATGGCCTCACTTAAAAATCAGCCCTTAACAGCCCCTCACGAGCACGATTAATGGGGATTTCATTTGATATTCGAATGTAATATGATTTTGATTATCATAAAATAAATTATTGACAAATAATTAGTAATTATTTGTTATTTTTTTTTATTTTTTTAGAAAATAATTAAAAACAAAACAAAAAATATAACATAAAAACATGCTTATTTTCATAACACATTTAATAACACATGCTCAAAATTAAAGAACATATCTTTAAATTAAATCCTAATTACGTATGCTAAGAATTTAATTGCACTTAGCAATTAAAAAATTCCTAATCAAGCATATTAGAATTTAAATTCAATTTAACACATAAATTGAAAATTGGGCTTTTCAAAATTATTTTAACAAATAAATGGCCTAGATTTTGCCTCAACTTTTATAAAATAAAATGCGGCTTGAACCAACTTTGTATTTTTTTAAATAATTTAACAATTAAATTTAAGAAAATGAAAAATATAAATTGAAAAATAAGCGGTGGGTTTCGATGAATCCTCGGACGAAGTCTTCGACTTCGTTCGCCACTGCGTACCCATTTCCCATGAATCATGTGATTCTTCTCCATTTTCTTCAGATCCATTTCGGTAATTATCGTCTGGTCACCATTCCACGTTCGAATCTCACCTCGTTGTCGCCATCGTCGTGAGAAAATTCCAACTGACGAAAAAAAATTGATTAGTCATCATTGCCTCCTTTTATCGCTCCAAAAATGAGATCTTCGTTCGATTCATGCTGTTATATGTCTAGACCTTCATGAAAGATAGAAAAATGGATGCGAATCGGCCATTTTCGGCCATTTTTGGCAGCGTGTGACGAACATGCGCCACCCCAAGGACGAAAATTGTGAGTTTTCGTAGGCCAGGTCCATAGATTGGTGGCTGAAGAGGTTGGTCGGTGTGTCCGTGCACATTTTTTATGCGGCGGTCGGCAATGCATGACGTACACACGCTGTCACTTCAGGTTGCGGAACGGTGGTCAGGGCGACGGATCTAGTAATTTCAATTACGAAAATTGAAAAAAATTGATTTTATGCCAGAAAACCAAAAAACGAGAATCGGATTAGTAATGGATTAAAAAGAATAATAGAACGAATTGAATTACTAACGAATAAAGAAGAATGAATTTAATCAGAACCGGAAGTGGCTTTGATACCACCGTAGATCTATATTAGATTTTCATTAGAACGAATCTAAAAAAAAAAGAAAATAAATATAAAAAAATGATACCTTAATATTTCAGAAGCATATTCGAGAACTGTAATCTTCCTGATTAATTGAATCACATTCTTGAAGAGAGGCTATTATAGTCTCTTTATAATCCACGAATCAAGTCTTTCCCTTTCAGTTGGTAGGGCATCAACCGAGGGAGAAAAAGTGTGTGAATATAATTCTGCTTATCAACACATGAGATAATAAATTTATGCGTGTATTATTTTCTGAGAAGCCACTTAGCCTTTTATAGGAAATAGAAATCTCTTTCCTAATCTCATGGATGTAGGGGGATGTGGGGGAGTTAAATAAATAAATAAATTAATTAATTAGACTAACATATTATATATATGAAACTCAATGAATTGAAAATAAAGGATTAGTCAATGAATTGAATTGTTAGTTGAAGAATATTATTCTCATAACTTAGGTAAAAATAAAATAAAATTAATTAACTAAAGTGTAAGTGATTGGGCATGGACACACTACTTCGCAATTGCCCCATTCTTCTCCTTCTTATCAATTGAGCCCACTTTGAGACTGCTTCTAATTCCACATTTCTTTGTTCTCCAATTCACGACTTCAACTCCGTTGAATGGTAAGTCTGTTACATTGCCTCCTTCTTAAGTAAATCCTTGTCCCCAAGGTTTAAATTTAGGAAAATGTTGATGTGGATAGGTCTCCTTTTCCCACGTTGCCTGAGAACTGTTCGAACCACTCCATTTGGACTAGAAATTGTTGCACGGGTCCAAACTTGGGCACATGCACTCTGGAATATAGGATTGCAACTGGTTCAACCATGGTGATGCCAGTTGAGTTGACATCAGGTAGAAGAGGTACCCTATCTTTCAGCTTTTCCCTTCAATAGTGATACATGGAACATTAGGTGAATCTTGGATCCACTTGGCAGGGCTAGCTTGTAAGTAACAGGGCCAATTTTGCCGATTACTTGATAGGGGTCAGAGAAACTTGCTAATTACTTCAAATTCTTCCTCAGTTGTACTGATTTTTGCTTGTAGGGGTGTAATTTCAGATACACCTAGTCCCCAACTTGAAACACCCGTTCAACCCTCTTCTTATCAGCATAGTGTTTCATCCTCTCTCTGGCTATGTTCATGTTTTCCTCCAGTAGTCTTCGCATCTCGCCTCTTTGTTTAAAGAACTCTAGGACTGAGTTGGTAGTTATAACCACGCTAAGCAGTGATGAATATGAGCGCAATTGAAATTCCGGGGGAGTTATACATTTGTGTATTGATAAGACCATTCACTATTTCT
>JAOWBN010026930.1:0-10434 GCA_028565015.1 Pinguicula moranensis
CCCACCTACTGACATGCCAAGATATTTGATTGGGAGAGTCTTTGTTTGGCAATCTAGGTAGGCTGCCATCTCAACCAACAAATCATCAGGAACGTTGATTCCAGTCAGGCAACTCTTCTTGTAGTTTATCCTTAGCCCTGAGAGTAACTCAAAATTCTGCAGGATTGCTTTATAGGTCTCTATTGTAGGCCAAGTTGCCTGACCAAATAAGAGTGTGTCATCAGCAAACTGAAGGTGGGACAAGGCGAAATTCCCACTGCCAATGGAGGTAGCTTGTATCATTCCCAGATGCACTGCTTGGTTAATCAATACCGAGAGACCTTCTGCTGCTAAGAGAAATAAGAGAGGAGACAAAGGGTCTCCCTGTCTGAGTCCTCGGCTAGGATAGAATTCAGAGGATGGACTGCCATTTACCAAGACTGAGGCTGAAGCAGAATCCAGCAGAGCCTTTACCCACCACAGCCAACAGCTTGGAAAATTCATCTTCGTCATAACATCATTTAAGTAAGTCCAATTGACAGTGTCGAAGGCTTTTTCAAAGTCTACTTGGAGGATGATGGAAGGAATCTTCAACTTTCTCATTTCATCAATTGCCTCATTGGCCACAAGAACACAATCATGTAGCCTCCTACCACGGATGAAAGCTGCTTGGGTTGCAGAGATGATATCTTCCATTTCTGTTGCTAACCGTGTAGACAAGATCTTGGATATGATCTTAGGCATGGATCCTATAAGAGTAATAGGCCTATAATCATCCACCCTCATTGGTGAATCAGTTTTAGCAATAAGGATTATGTGTGCAGCATTGCTCCCCCTCGGCAGTTTGCTATTCCTGTAATATTCTGACATCATTTGTAGAATGTCAGTCTTCATGGCAGGGAGAAAGTGTTTTATGAACTTAAAGTTAAGTCCATCCGGGCCAGGGCTCTTTCCACTGTCACAACCACTGATAGCTTCCAATATTTCGGTCTCTGAGAAGGGCGAGGCAAGTCTCTGTTTGGCAGCTAAGGTGCACTGCCTGAATGTCATGTTCCTGATTCTTGATCTGGATTGAATAGGTTCAGTGAATCTGGAGGCAAAGTGATCTCTAAAGCATTTCTTGATTCCCACTGGGTCATCTATCCATGAACCATTTGCCCAAATTCCATTGATTTCATTCCTCCTCCTTCTACTATTGATACACTTGTGAAAGTAAGCCGAGTTAGCATCTCCTTGTGTGATCCATCTTATTCGGGCTTTCTGAAAAACTTGGCTGTCTAGCTGCACAGCCATTTGGTCAATCTCTCCTCTCAGTTTAATAGCTGAAGCTTCCACTGCTGTGCTCACAGAAGTTGTGTTTTCAGCCTGCATTTCAAGCTGCTCTAGCTCCATTAGAAGTTTTTTCCTTTCCATGAATAAATCTCTTGGCCTTGATAAGTTCCACTCCTTTATTCCAGTACGTAGCCTTCTGATTTTGTCTTTGATGCGCTGACTTGCATAAGATGGCAGACTAGGTGTGTTCCAAATATTGTAGACTAGTTGGTTGTAGTCTGCTAAATCAATCCAGCTGTCCAGCACCCTAAGCGGCTTGGGTCCCCAGTTTCTTTGCATGGAGCAAAGCTGGACTGGACAGTGATCTGAGTCATCCCTGTCCAGTCCAGTCTGAGTCCACTCCATATCATTCTCCAGCCAATAGTTGTTAACTAGGAACCTGTCCAGTCTACTCATGGATCTAAGGGACTTTAGGTACCATGTGTATTGTCTTCTGCACATTTGTAGATCATGTAGATCCATTTTGCCAACGAACTGCTTGAATGCAGCAATTTCAGCGCTGTGATTTGCCTGTGTTGCTCCTTTCCTTTCCCACTCCGCAAGGACTGCATTAAAATCACCCATAACACACCATTTGTAGCTTCTTCTTGCCAGATATATCTCATAAATTTCCTGCCATTGGTTGATCTTCTCTTGTAGTTCAGACGAGCCATATACATTTAACATCACACTACTTTGTTCCTCACTATTCCAGAACCCCTCCACTCCCAAAAAGTTTGCTCCAGAAATAATGTGTTGTCTGCTGAACTTAGTGTTGTTCCATATACAGAGTAGCCCGCCTGATTGACCGTTTGAGCCACTATACACCCAGTCATAGTCTAAGTTGTACCATAAATAATCACAGAGTTTGCTATCCACCGTTACCATCTTTGTTTCCTGCAAACTGATAAAATCAACTCTTTCTTTCAGTATCAACTCTTTAACACGCCTCCTCCTGCCTTGGGTTCCCAGACCCAAAAATCATACATTACCTTACCATTCACCATATCTAAACAAAGAATTGACCTCAGAACTTAAACATAAGGTAAGGATTTTCTACCTATCTCCTCTAATGCTCTTCTCCTCCAATGAACCAGAGCAGCCTATCCCATGAAAATCTCCTTTCTTTCCCTTATATCTTCGAAGAAAAGATGATAATAAACCTATCCTTACTTTTGCCTTGAATCCTTAAAAGGTTTTCATCCAAGCTTCACTCTTTCTTTCTTCTCTGAATTTTTTCTAACCTCTTTATTTCTTGCCATGATCTAAAACCATGCTGAGGCAAAAAGTTTTCTTTTCTTTCTCTTTTTTTTTCTTTTCATATGGATCCACTTATCACGTGTCAACCACCTCCCCCCACACTTATTTATAACCGAGTCTCTCAGTCCAGGCAGGCTGCTAAAAAAGTGTGCATATTTAGAGATCTTCTAAAAATAAATAAGTTAGGGGTGGGTGGCATCAGATGTGAGTAGTGCCATATAAAAGTAGAATGCATAGAATTTCTCAAATGTCTTGGCAATAGGATGACAAGTTAGGCTTTATATGGAGTTGATGGACTGAAATGAAAAATCAAGGTCTAACCCGTGTTTAAAGCTGTGTAGTGGGTGTTTTCCACAACAGATGTTGTATTATAATATGTGAAAATGTGATGCACAAACATATGATGGTGTGAGTATAGAATTTGGATCGAAAATCAGCACATGACTTAGGTAGTTTCAGCAGCTCAACCAGACAGAAAGAAAAAGTGAAGACTTACTTTGAGTGTGGTCTAGTTAGTAGAGAACAAATGAGAATTGTCATAGGGCTGATGAAATGGTAGAGCTCTGGTGTTCTTGTATTGTTCCTGCAAAAAGGATTATTTATCAAACAAATAAATACAAAGTAAATCAAATGACCGAATGTAAATGAGTTCAAAAATCTAAAACAATGGGTTGCCTCCCATCCAGCGCTGGTTTAAAAGTCTCAGATGGACTTGTTGATATTTAATATTCATAGATGGGGTCCTGAAGCATCATAACCAAAAGGATTCCTTGAGATTTAATGGAAAAGGAAGTTCCTCCCAAAAAATATCCAAAATGATTCCTTCTTTATCCAAAGACACTTTTTCTTATCCAAATCTTTAGATTAGGTTGATATTTAATCAGCACTTATCTAAACTAGTTTTATTCCTATCCAAACTAGATTCTTTCTTATTAATTAGGACATGTTTTTAAGAATATTTAGGAGTTTAAAGTCGTGCCCCTACCTCTATATAAAGGGGACAACCTCATTGTAATAGACAGTTGATTTTCGAGTTTTATGAGAGTTTGTATTCTCTTTTGGTTTTAAACCTTCTTCGATTTATATTTTCTCTTTTGAGTTAAGTGGCATCGTGTTTTGGGACTTATCATTTGATTCTTGGTTGGTAACCTAATACATTTAGAGGGTTGTTTGTGGCGTCTTTTATCCTTACAAAAATCATGACTTTCGTTGGTTGGACACAAGGTGTTCTTCAGGCGCTAGAAACAACAAAATCGTCCTTTTGATCGAGTTTTTGAATCACCGAATTGGGTGTGGAGTTTTGTCACAATTTCAGCAAGGATTCATATCATTTGGTATCAGAGCGAGGTTTGGGCGCTTTTCTTCTATCTTTCAACGTTTAGGTTGCTTAGCTATCTATAGCTTTGAAGGCAAAATTTGTTTGATAGTTTATCTTTATTTTCGTGTTTGATTTTTCAATTTTCGGGTTGTAACCTTGCTGATTTAAAAATAAAAAATAAATAAAAAAATCGTTCAAAAAAAACGTGAACAAAAATTTTTCGGTTCAAAAGCAGAAGCAAAGGGGTCTATTTCAAAATAGAAAAAAAAAGAAGAGAGATTTTGAGACTCTCAAAAGAGCGCTTCATCGAAATTGCTGCAAACAACAAAATATCTATTCCAATTTAGTTGTTTGAATTTGTAGTCACGAGTTGAGTTTTCCCATACTCAAAATCGAGACCACACATTCAAGTTGGGTATCCTTTATAAATATCAGCCTTGAATCAAGTTCGAATCGTTGTACAATTGTTGTTTGGCTTGATAAGAGACTTTTGTTGAAGTTGGCTAAAACCATACTGAGAATACAGAGAGGAAAAAGGTAGAGTGGTGAGGTTCCAGAGAGGGTAAAAGCCTAATTGAGTGATACACGAGTGTTTGAGTGCATACACGTGAGGGAGTGGTGAATATTTTTACTAACCTTTCTTGTGCAGGTACCTGTCTCAAAGAGACAAAACCATGTCTAGATCACATAAAGATGATGACCCTTATAGAATCCTCCTAGAGGAGGTACCAAAATTGGAAGCAAGTTATGAGAGAGAAGTGTGCATGATTGATAAAATAGAAAGGCGAATCATTGAAGGGATCACCTAAGGCGCAAAAGGGACCTCTTATATGTGCTTAAGAAGTTATTGAATAAGTTATTTTCCTTTGTAGATGCACTATCACCTGATTTTGAGTACATTCATGATTGTTATATTCAGGGATTTAATTTTGGAGACACACGTATGTCTCTTGATAATCTTCTATCTAAGGAACTTGCTCTGAGCATATCTCTGTGTTACTTAAGAGTTTCTACATTGAGTTTGAATACGAATTCCTTTGAGCAATTGATATCATTTGGTTTTGAAAACAACATGAATGAATCGCTCAAAATTCAGATTGTAATGATGTGTTTGATGCATGCGAAAGAATGATAACTATGTGTTACTTACGAGTTTCTACATTGAGTTTTGCCAAAACTTTCAAAATGTGAACTATTTGTCATGATTGATACTACATTTCTTAGTTGTGATTACATCAAAAAAGTAGATTGCCATGATCTTAATATTAGGAATATACTTGCATGTCATGAATTCCATCATGATACATTCTCGTTGCTCGAAGTACATGGTGAATGTTTGATCAAACATGATGAGGTAGTCACAATGTTAGGAATTGAGCCTTATCATTTGCAAAATATATCCTTTAAAATTCGTTGGTAAATTACGCATGTTTGAATTATTATTTAATCAATTTGGACTGCATGAAAATTTCACTCTATCCTTTTGGTTCTTTGTAACCAGGAAGGATCATTTCCCTTTACCTTTCATTGATCAAGTACTTGAAAGACTTGTCAATAAAACTTATTATTGCTTTCTTGATGGTTATTCAGGTTACTTTCAGGTGTCCATTCATCCTGATGATCAAGAAAATACCACGTTATTGAGGTTTTTATCTCCTTTAATCAATGCACACTCTCCAGTCTGTCTGCTTTCTGGTTGGCACCAATTATCCTTCTCTGTTCTCAACCACTGTGATTCCTCCCTTCTTTGGTACTACCTGAGTAGGGCTAACCCACTGGCTATTAGAAATAGGGTAGATCATTCCAGCTTGATAGAGTTTCATCACCTCATTCTTCACAACTTCCATCATGGGAGGATTGAGCCTTTTATGTGGTTGCTTGACCGCTGCTACTCCTTCCTCCAAGTAAATCCTGTGCTGACACATGGCTTGACTAATTCCCTTGATGTTTGCTATGGTCCAGCCAATGGCATCTTGATTCTCTTTCAAAAAAAAGATAAGTTTATCCTTCTGCAACCAGTGAGCTTGTTAGAAATGATTACTGGCAGCGTTTCATTTGCTCCTAAAAACTCATACCTGAGGTGCTCTGGCAATGGTTTCAACTCTACCCCTGGACCTTAAGAACAGAAGGGATAAGATTTTCAAATGGCAGCTCCAATGGAAAAGCTTTCCTCCCAAAAAAAGCAGAAGGAAGTTGTTCCAAATGAGCCAACTGTTCCTGCAAGTTAGCTGATAACAATTCTACAGAATGTTCATAAAAAAATGGTTCTGTTAACACAGTGTTCAAATGATCTTCAACTTCTAGTTTCAAAGTTTTATCAACACATGAATCAACTAAATCAACAGTGAAAACTTCATAGTCTTCAAGTGGATATCTCATAGCTTCATTGATGTTGAATTCCACTTTCTCTCCATCAAACTCCATGGTCAATGAACCTGTGGAAACATCAATCCCGATGCTTTGAGCAATGGCCTGCCTAGAAAAATAGGTGCTGAGGTCTTGTCTACCTCGATATCCAAAACATAGAAGTCAGCAGGAAAAATCAAAGTATCAACCATGACAAGCACATCCTCAACTAGAACTTTAGGAAATGCAGTAGATCTATCTGCTAACTGAATGACTACTCTGGTTTCTTGCAACGGCCCTAAGTCTAATAAATCATAAAGTGCAACAGGCATAACATTTATTGAAGCTCCTAAGTCTAGCATGGCTCTAGCAATTTTTACTTCTCCTATGGTTCAAGGGATAGTGAACATACCTGGATCAGCACATTTCTTTGGGAGTTGCTGTTGCCTCATTCTAATCTTCTTCTCACCTTTCAGCTTCTGCCTCCTCTCGATGGTGCAGAATTCCTTAAAAAACTTTGCTAGTGCTGATACATGAAGCCAAATTAAGATCAATGATTTAGCATGATCGGAGTGATTTAGTGGGAGGAAAATTATGAGTGTTAGGTTAAGAATTATGTAACTCAATAAAAGGAAGCCACCAAGATGTTATCCAATAAGGTGTTGATGCAAAGGCATTGCATAACTTCCATTGAAGAACACCCTTAGGATAACACTCTAATATGTGTTTATGTAGAGTCCATGATCCTACCACTATTATATGTGTTTATGTAGTATGCTTTATAGTACATTATTATGTGATAATATAGGATTATATGCATGCTAGAAAACATAAAACATGATAAGACTAAAACATATCAAATCCCTCGAATAATAATCAAGTCTCCCCTTTACAAATGTGTTTGAAAAGGGATGATGCCTTCCATTATTATGGTAAAATGGCGCTCTTGATCATTGGTTCACTTGTTGAGTTTCCCTAAAGGTGACCATCTACCTCGTAGGGAGTTTTATCATGAAAGTTGTGTCTTTCGGAATAATGTTTTTTTACATGACTAATACTCTTGGTTTGTTGAGTTTGCCTCAAGGCCTTAAGTGTTAGAGGAAAAGTCTTGGTAAGGTTAAAGAGTTAACTACCAAGCAAAAGCAAGGAGTCGCAAAGTGTTGCAATTGTTGAGTGACAACTACACTTGGAAACCATAGTTGGCCTGTTGAGTTTCCCTCAAGGTTTTATTATGGTTCAATTGGGATCCTTGACCCACTAGAAGATTAATTTAATCTTCTGAATCAATATGTAGGGTTATTGATTTCTAATAAAATAGTAGAAGCAAAATGAATATGTTTCAAAAGTCTATTATATTCATTTTGTATATATACAAGAAACAACAAAGTCTTATCTTTACCTTTACATGTTTAGTATATGTCTCCACGCAATTAAATCCGTTCTATTCTCGAATCACACAAGTTAGTTGGTGCTAATTACTTGAATTGGCATCAGAACTTGAAAATTGTTCTCAAAGCCAAGAAGCTTGCACATGTTCTCGAGACACCAAAACCCAACCCTCCGAAAGAGGGTGCATCTCGGGCTATTCAATTTGCTAATGAGAAACAAATTGAGGCTTATGACCTTCCCCAATGTCTTAAGCTAGCATCCATATCTTCAGAACTTCAGAAGCAATGTGAGAATTTGGATGCAGATGCAATGATGGGGTACTTCAAAGAGTTGTTTAAGGCTCGATCTGAGACTAAGATCTATAATCTAACCAAAGAGTTGTTTATAGCCGAGATGAAAGAGGGTTCTTTTATGGTTGCCCATGGCGTAATGATGCTAGGTCTCATCAAAAGGGTGAAGAACCTTCGGACTAACCTATAAGAGAACCTTTATGTAAATTTCATTTTACAATCTCTTCTGCCGAGTTACAAGGAATTCATCGTCAACTTTAAAATGAATAAGATTCAATTGCCTCTGGGCTAGTTGGTGAATATGCTTAAACTCACTGATAATGAGTTACAAAAGGGTAAGGGTGTCATCTTGCTCACGAGTTCTGAAAAAGGCAAAAAGTTGTCCAAACCCAAGCTTAAGAAGCAAAATGACAAGAAGCGTGCAGTGAAAGTAAAAGGACAAGAAGCGTGCAGTGAAAGCAAAAGGTGGGGTGAAAAAAGAACGAGAAACCTGAAAAAGGTACTTGCTTCCATTGTGGAAAGACTGGCCACTAGAGACGCAATTGCAAAGATTATGTTGAATCTTTGAAGAAGCTTAAGGAAGCATCTTCATCAACTATCTACATGATTGATGTATTTTCTATATTTTCTTCCAATGTTTGGGTATTTGATATCGGATCCCTTGTTCACATTTGTAATAATTTGAAGGGGTTGAAGTGAAGTAGATCGTTGGCAAAAGGAGAAGTAGATCTTCGTGTTGGAACAAGAGTAAGAGTCATGTCTACAACCGTCGGGACCTACTATCTTAATTAGCCCGCCCAATGGGCTTGTACTAGAACTATATAACTATTATTATGTTCCAATACTTATGAAAAATCATGTATCTATTTCACGTTTAGACGTGAAGGGTATTCTATTTTGCAACAATACAATAGTTGTACTGTTTTGAAAAATCAAATTAGATATTTGGTAGCCCCAAGTATTAATGGTCATTATGTTTTGAACACAGATGAACCAATACTTAGTGTACATACAAATATAAAAGACATAAGTCCTTCATACCTTTGACACAGTAGACTTAGTCATGTAGGCAAAGACCTCATTTCCAAGATGCCAAAATGGCCTATTAGGCTCATTTAATTATGAATCATTTGAGAATTGTGAGTCTTGCCTACAAGATAAAATGACTAAGACTTCGTCTAAGGGAAAAGGAGAAAGGTCGATGGAGTTGCATGGACTAGTACATACCGATGTATGTGATCCAATGTCGACTAGTGCTAGAGGTGGTTTCTCATATTTTATAACATTCACAGATGACCATTCTAGATATGGTTTTGTGTACATAATGAAGTATAAATCCGGAGCCTTTGAAAAGTTCAGAGAATATAAGAATGTTGTTGAGAAATAAATGGAGAAAAGTATCAAAATACTTTGATCTGATTGAGGTCGTGAATACTTGAGTACCGAATTTCAAGATTCTCTTAAAGATCAGGGAATCATCGCACAAAGGACTCCTCCATACACTCCACAATTAAATGGTGTGTCGGGAAGAGAAATCAGACCCTATTGCATATGGTATGATCGATGATGAGTCGTGCAAGTATCTAATAATCGTTTTGGGGCTTTGCCCTAGATATTGCATTGCTGGTACTCAACCGTGTTCCATCAAAATTGGTTGATACCACTCCATATGAGATATGGATGCGTAAGAAACCACGTCTCAATTACTTGAGAGTTTGTGGATGTCCTACTTATGTGAAGCAGACAAAATCAAACAAACTTGATGTTAAATCTGATAAGTGTTTGTTTATAGGATATCCAAAAGATTGTTTTGGATATTATTTCTACAATCATGTTGAGCAAAATGTGTTTGTATCAAGACATGCCACATTTCTAGAAAAAGAGTTTGTTCTAGAAAAGATAAGTAGGAGCAAAGTGGAACTTGAAGAAATTCAAGATTCACAACCAAGCATTGATCAACAGATGGAACAAGAGCAGTTGTCTCAAAGAAATGAGATAATAGAAGACACTCAAACACAATGACTACGTAGGTTTGGTAGATAACATCAAGCTCCTATTCGTTATAGGATTAACCTAAATAAAAAAAATGATGTATTCATCATAGATGATGATGAACCTACTAACTACGAAGAAGTCTTGTATAGTAAAGAAAAAGACAAATGACTAGAAACAATAAACTCCGAAATGGATTCCATGTATCAAAACAAGGTATGGACCTTGGTTGATCCACCTGTATGAATTGTTCCTATAGGGTACAAATCGGTTTTTAAAAATAATATCGACATGGATGGAAATGTGATTACCTATAAAGGTAGACAGGTAGCAAAAGGATATCCTCACAAACAAGGAATTGACAATGACGAAACCTTCTCTCCACTTGTTATGCTTACATCCATTAGGATATTGCTTGCTATTGCAGCACACCATGATTATGAAATCTAGCAGATGGATGTCAAAACGACAATCCTTAATGGGAATTTATTAGAAGAGGTGTATATGATGCAACCTCGAGGTTTTGAATCCGATGATGCCAATAAAGTG
>JAOWBN010026941.1:0-10434 GCA_028565015.1 Pinguicula moranensis
CATCGTCGTTTGGGTCATCCATCTACTGGGTACCTTAAAATTTTATTTCCTCAGCTTTTCAAACATACAAATAAATTTTCTTTTGAGACATGTATTCTGGCCAAAAGTCATCGTCAGCCATATCCTTTGATTGATACTCGCATGCCTACTGCCTTTAGCCTTGTTCGTTTTGATATATGGGGCCTGCTCCGAACTCCGCTAATAGTATGTTTAAGTATTTTGTCCTTTTTATTGACGATTGTACAAGAATGACATGGATTTATTTTCTAAAAAATAAATCCATGTCCCACAAAAAATCCATGAATTTTATGCCATGATTTCCACTCAATTTCAGTGTCAGATAAAAATACTGACAATGATGGAGAATTTGTGAACTCTACAATGCAAAATTTCTTCCGAGAAAAAGGGGTTATCCACCAGACTACATGCTCTTACACCCCTCAACAAAATGGGGTAGCTGAACGAAAAAATTGCCTCATACTTGAAATAACTCGTGCCTTTATGATTGAGTCACATGTCCCCACATCCCTTTGTCCTGAGGCAATAGCCACCGCTGTCTACTTACTCAATCGACTACCTACGCGGATCGTTGGTCTCAAAACACCTCTCCAAACTTTATCTAAGAAGCTCCAAGTACCTCAAGCTCTCACCCTAACCCCCTCGAGTATTTGGGAGTACGGTCTATATTCATGTTCCAAAGTACGACCAAACTAAATTTGATCCATGTGCTCTTAAATGTGTCTTCGTGGGGTATTGGTACAATCAAAAGGGGTATCAATGCTATCATCCACCGTCCAAAAAGTTATATACCACTATGGATTGTAATTTTGTAGAAACAGAGACCTATTATCCTACCCAATCTCAAAGTCAGGGGGAGACTTCACACTCGGATCCACTCGATTGGTTACTCATCCCAAGTTTGTCAGTTGTTATCCCACCAATTTTTGTCAGAGCCAGCAGACCGCAGTGCTTAGCCACCGTCTCCCTTGACTTCATCGACTCTGGATCTTAAGTTAACTCCATGTGATATACCTGTATCTGACATTACTTGTGATACTACTCACCATGAGCAGGATGAGCCAGATATAGTATTTGATCCAGAGAGTCGAGATTCTGGAGATCAACAATATAGACTACCACCCCGAACTAACAGAGGAGTTCCTGCCAAGCGATATGAGCCAGAGCATGTACCAAAATCCTCTAAGTATCCTATGGAATCTCTTGGCAGGGGGAACCTGACCGCTAGTGCTCGGGCATTCACAACCAGTATATATGCTGTAGAGATGCCGCGAACCGTGGTTGAGGCACAGGGTCGAGCAGAGTGGAACCAAGCCATGAATGATGAGATGACTGCCCTAGAGAAGAATGGCATGTGGAAAGTATGTGAATTACCTACCGGTAAAAAACCTATTGGATGCTGGTGGGTATTCACAATAAAACACAAATCTGACGGTACTATTGAGCGATACAAAGCCCGACTAGTAGCAAAAGGCTAAACACAGACATATGACATTGACTATGCTGAAACATTCTCACCGGTGGCAAAGATTGACACCATCAGGGTCTTATTTTCAGTGGCTGCAAATCAAAATTGGCCAGTCCACCAGTTTGATGTTAAAAATGCATTCCTCCATGGCTAGTTACAAGAGGAGGTATGTATGGAGTCTCCACCATGATTCTCCATGAATTTTAGGAAAGGCGAAGCTTGCATATTAAAGAAAGATTTATAGGGCCTTAAACAGTATCCAAGGATGTGGTTCAGTAGATTCATAGTAGCAATGAGAAAATATGGAGACGATGATGTTGAAATTTAAAAGCTCAGAGAAAATTTGTTTCGAGAATTCGAGATGAAAGATTTGAGAAGACTAAAATATTTTCTCGGGATTGAGGTATTAAGGTCTTAGTACGGTATCTTTATTTCACAAAGAAAATACATTTTTGATTTGCTTACAAAGACAGGTCTGATTGACTGTAAGCCAGCGGACACACCCATGATGATGAACCAGAAGATGAAATTTGATGAGCAAGATGAACCTGCTGATCGCGAATTATACCAGCGATTAGTAGGGAAACTGATCTATCTATCACATACCAGACCAGTAGCTTATGCAGTCAGTGTTGTGAGTCAATTTATGCACAAACATCAGGCAGATCATTTGGAAGCAGCACTGAGAATAGTACGCTATCTGAAAGGGTTACCCTGGAGAGGATCGTATTTTGGAGAAATGGTCATCTCAATATGCAGGGATACACTGATGCTGACTAGGCAGGGAACCCCATTGATCGTAGATCCACCGTCGGTTACTTCATGTTGGTTGGTGGTAATCTTGTGACTTGGAAGAGTAAACAACAAAAAGTAGTGGCTCTATCTAGTGCAGAGGCAGAATTCAGAGGTATTGCTCAAGGACTGACATAGTTACTTTGGCTACGAAAGCTATTGGCTAAAATTGGATTCCCAGTAAGTGGGGCATGCCCCTTGAAGTGTGACAACAAGGCAACAATTAGCATTTCAGGAAATCTCGTACTACGTAACAGAACAAAACATATTGAGGTGGATAGACATTTCATCAAGGAGAAACTTGAGACAGGAATTGTTAGTCTTACATTTGTTCGGTCAGAGAATCAGCTGGCAGACATCTTAACCAAAGCAGCTTCCAACAAAGCGTTTCATGAAGCGTTGTGCAAGTTAGGTATCAAAGATCCGACGACCCAACTTGAGGGGGAATGTTAGATAAGATATTTCATAAGTGTTAGATAAGATATTTCATATCTTGTAATAAATGCAAAAATAATTTAAAACATGTGAAAAATCTTTCATATCGTAAAAGGGAAAGAGTCAAACTCTTTCGCTTAAAACATGGGATCTTCCCCACATGTTCCCCACACACATGTCACATGTTCTTTTTTTTCGTAGACCATTAGCCTCTATATATGGAGTGCAAGAAAGCAATAAACATGAACGAGAGTTTATGATCTTTTCCACTTATCAAGTTATCAGGTATCAACAATATTTGAAAAATTATTTTTGCAGTCTGCAAGCTGACAAATCACAAACGACGTCTACAATCATTGGTGGAAGCAAGGGGACAGGGGGTAAGATTTTAAAGAAAAATAATATAAATATAAAAAAAATTAATTTTACCGTTTGATCCCCCTATAATATTCAAACTATAGTTATTTTGTTTTAATGTATAAAGTTCATCTAGACTAGTTAGTAAAGGGTAAGGAGTTTAACTTAGAACTCAAGAGTTCTAGGAACATATTATAATTTTTTTTAGAAACTAAAAGAATAAAAGTGTTAACCACTACATTATAAAGACTTGATTGGGATTTATTAATTCTAATAAATATTTTTTTCATATGTTTTTGTACAATTTTTAATATATTTGTATATATTTCTTTAATATAATTATTTTTTAGATTTTAGTTAAAGAAATTTTATTTGATAAATTAAACACTACCTATAAAAAAAATTAAAAATCTTTTTATCTTAATTATTCATTAATCAAAACCGACTCATTTGCTTCACATTTGACAGTAAGCTACTGTGTTGTTGAAAAGAAGTTTGTCAGTCAAAATCAGGGATCAAACTAAAAATTCAAATCGAGAAGGTTTTAAGGAAGTTTTCGACCATCAAGATGTTTCGAATAGCTTCATTTGGACTCTTCCACATGTTTCCAGTTGAACTCTTTAACTCGTGCTTCATCTACTCCACGGGTTAAAAAAATTAAGATGAGATTTCAGACTGGCAGAACTCTTTAATGAAATGGGGCAATAAAATTGAGGAAAGATCATTGAAGTAAGGTATTAATGATTAATACCAATTCTTGTATGTCTATTTATATTACAAGTTTGTATTGAATCATACCAATCTACACGCCTAATTACATGGAGAAGAATATGGGTAATTTACGATTTTCTAAAGATAGTTTCTGTATCTAATCAATCTCCTTGATTTGTCTTTGACTTTCCATTGGTATGGCTTGATTCTTGCTAACAGCCCCCGCTAGCAATTCGGGGGCATTGCCACCATGAGCTTGGCACGGAGGAAACAAAATCGAGTTGAGTAGCAATTTGGGGCATTACCAAGACCTTTGGTAAAGATATCAGCTAACTGATCATGGGTGCTGAGGTGACAAATGACAATGTCATTGTTGAGTAGTTTTTCCCAAATAAAATGATAATTAACCTCGATGTGTTTTGTCCCAGCATGAAACACCAGATTTGATGCCAAGGCAAGAGCACCAATATTATCACACCAGAGGACTGGACATTGGATAAGAGGAATTTGAAGATCATGAAAAAGCATTCTTATCCAGTAGAATTTGCTATAGTAATTGACATGGCTCGATACTCAGCCTTTGTACTTGATCGAGAGACCACTGCTTGCTTCTTAGCCGATCATGAGATGAGGTATGAGCCAAGAAATGCTAAAGCCAGTCGTTGAGCGACGATCAAGTGGGTCTCCAGCCCAATCAGAATCACAAAATGCCTGAAGCTGCAAATCTCCACGAGTGTACCAAAGACCAAGATCAGGGGTTCCTTTCAAATAGCGTAGAACCCGTTTGGCAGCGCCCCAATCAGTTGCAATTGGATTGTGCATATGTTGGCACAATTGATTAACAGAGAATGCAATATCAGGTCGAGATAATGTACAGTACTGAAGAGCTCCCACTGTCTGGCAAAATAGGGTAGTCTCAGAAGGTCCAAGAGGGGAAGTATCTGCAGTTCGAGATTGATAACTTGATGTAGACATAGATGGAAGAGGCTTCGCACCTATCATCTTTGTTCGTTCCAAGATGTCTGTTATGTATTTACATTGGCGAATGTGAAGACCAGAATCATCTCGAACAACCTCAAGACCCAGGAAATAACCAAGATCATCGAGATCACGAAGACGAAAGAAAGCCTGAAGTTCAGCAATAAGTGTAGTGACAGATGTAGCAGATGAGCCTGTCATCAACATAAATCAATAGAAAGATCTGAATATCAGCCGAATGATATGTAAAGAGAGATGAATCATTGACGGAATATATGAAGCCAAGATTCAATAAGGTGCATGACAGCCGAACATACCATGCCTTGGGTGCTTGTTTGAGACCATACAAAGCTTTATGAAGTGAGCAGACATACCCAGGATGCTGAAGTGAAACAAACCCAGGAGGTTGTTCCATATACACCACCTCTTCTAGATCAACATTCAGAAATGCATTTGAGACAAGTTGACGGATACAACAATAGCAAGGAATAAACGCACAGTATCCATTTTAACAACAGGACTGAATGTCTCAGTAAAATCAAGACCATATTCTTGCTCAAATCCACGAGCAACCAAGCGAGCCTTATAACGATCAATGGATCCATCAGATTTTTGCTCAATTTTGTATACCCATCGACATCGAATGACATGCTGATCAGGTGGACGAGGACAAAAGGTCCAAGTATTATTTGAAGCCAATGCTTCAAACTCCTCGTTCATAGCAGTTTGCCATTCTAGGAATGATGCAGCCTGATGGTAAGTGGTAGGTTCTTGAGGTATCTTAACAGTGACAAGGGCTCGTAGGTGATGACGGGTGGCTTAGTAAAGATGATAGTTAGAAAACTGCTTGGGGTGAGAGGAACATGTCTGTGACCTGGTGATAATTGTGGGAGGTGGAGAAAGAGAAGGAAGGTCTGGTCCTGGATCAGTCACATCATCAAGATCAGGGAAAGGAACAGGGTCCAATGGCAATCTGGATACAGAGGGTGGATCAAGAGACGCATCACTAGATGAGGAGGACGATTGCACCAGAGAATCACAGGCTAAGAACATTATGTCAGATCTCGGAGATGAGACAATTGGGGATGGTGCAGAAGTTGGTTCGTTCAAGGATAACTCTTGAGTACCTGAAATGTTAGACTGACCAAGAAATGATGGTATAAAAGGGTTGGTGATAAGAGAAACAGTACCTGAATCAGGAGCATACACTAATGAAGATCCAGAAGTAGAGGAGTGTACCAAACCAGGGAACACATTCTCATCAAAGATAACATGCCTGGAAATATAGTTGGTTTTTGACACATGATCAAAGCATTTGTATCCCGAGTGTTGAGAACTATACCCTAGGAAGATGCACTTGGAGCTACGAAACATGAGTTTGTGAGAGTTATAGGAACGAAGCAGAGGGTAGCATGCATACCCAAAGGTGCGAAATTTTGAGTAACCAGGAGTTGTTACGAATAATTTTTCAAAAATACTGACATTCATGAGAACTGGAGTAGGTAGTCTGTTAATGATAAATATTGCTGTGGAACAGGCCTCTACCCAAAATTTGGTAGACAAATGTGATTGAGCCAATAAGGTTAGTCCCATGTCCACTTTTGTGTTTTGTCAGTCCATTTTGTTGAGGTGTATGAGGCCATGAAATAAGATGAAAAATCCTGACCTTGTCAAGAAAGGATTTAAACTGATTTAAACAATATTTCTCACCCCCATCAGTTTGAAAGGATTTAATTTTCTGAGAGAATTGATTTTCTATCATGGCACGAAATGTTAGAAAAGTTGTAAACACATCTAATTTTGCCTTGAGGGGATATAACTAGGTAAATCGAGTGAAATGATCAATAAAGATTACATAATAACGGAAGCCTTAGAAAGAACTTAGGTAGACCAAACATCAGAATGAATAAGTTCCATAAGTCGACTAGTGACCCGACTCGAGGGCTTAAAGGGAAGCTATTGACCCTTTCCAAGTTAGCAGTGCTCACATACAGAATCTAAATTACGACTACTAGCACACTGTAAATTAGACTTATTAATAATATGAATAACAATAATTGGTGACGCATGTCCAAAACGAGAGTGCCAAATAGAAAATGTGGGTTGAGTACCAACATTCATAACCAGGGCATGTTTAATATTTTGAGAACTATTCTCCAGCTGGATTGGGTACACGCGACCTCTACTGTGTCCTTTCAGCAATGTCTGTCCCGTCTTGTTGTCCTTAATAAAGTAACCAGAATCCATAAGAATAAAATAGCATTGGTTTTCAACACAGAACTGATAGGCTGAAAATAGATTAGCTTAAGCATTTGGACAATGAAGTATACAAGACATGGTTAAGAAATGAGTAAGTGTAGATGATTTTACCATAAGAGAGCTAGTGTTAAGAATTTCAAACCTGTATCATTACCAACAGACACAGAATCAGACACAGAATCAGACCCAAAATAGAGTTATTGCTGCAAAAGAGGAGTAGAATCGTTTGAAATGTGATGATTTGCTCCACTGTCCACGAACCATACACTGTCATCAATGTCCAAATTTGTCTGTACGGCCATAGCAGCCAAACGAGATGGAGGGTGGCGACCCTGATACGCAAAGTTCATGTGTTGGTAACAATCAAGTGTTGTATGATAATATTAGTCACAGATCTGGCACTTCACAGCATTTTCAGATTGTTCATGTTTGCTGGACTTATCTCGATTTTCAGATCCACCAGAAAATTGTGGCCCACTGGGCCTAGGACTGCCCATAATTTGTCGTCCCCTGTTGCGGCCAAAATTACCAGGCCCAACATTTCTCGACCCACTAGGAGAATGAAACAAACTCGCTGGATTTTGAGAAAATGAGCTTGGGCTTTGTCTCTGTGTTGGCCCAGAATTATATGATGAAGTTCCGTGTCCTCGGGAGCTTTTGTACAATGATTTTCCTCTGCCAGAATTCCCGTAAAATATAGCAGCTTCAATGGTGGGTGACGGCAATTTGGAAGCATAAGACAGCAGGGAGCGCTCAAATTTGTCAAATTCCATGGAGTGTTCGTGGCGCAGAAGATTGATATTGGCCACAAACAAATCGAATTGGGACTGTAACCCTCCAGCGACGTAGGAGATCAGATCGTCATCTGAGATCTCATATCCAATCCGCAACTATGGCTTTTGCTGAGTCCAAATGATTTGCACACGTTCTAGAGCCTTGGAACAGAGTTTGAAGGTAGCGGCAAAGATCAAATACTTCGGTTTTAGATTTGTCGCCGTACTTTGTTGAGAGAAACTCCCAGACGACAGCAGATGACTTGAGATGGAAGACCAGATGAAGAACTCGATTAGTTAATGTCGAATTCATCCAGGAGAGGTAGTATTGGTCCTTCTTGAACTACAACGTGAACTCTGGGTTCGTCTTCTTTGGTCTTGTAACATCGGCAGCAGCAGCATCACCGGCTAGAAACTCCTCAGGTGACTTTTTAGACCCCTCAACAGTTCCCATTAGTTTATTGCTTCTGAGAATTGATATTATTTGAGATGCCCAAACCAAATAATTCGATCCATCACATTTTGAGATGATGACAGGTGGTAGATTTGGTGCTGAGAATACGGAAGATGCCAATAGATTGAAATGTCTGTGATAGATTTCGACAGATCAATTTTTCTGGACACAGATAAAAATCCAGACAGCTTCTGGATGAGATCAATGAAGAACAAAGATCAATTGATGTAGTAAAAGCAGAATAGGCGTTAGCCAAGGATCTCTGATACCATGAAATGGGGCAATAAAATTGAGAAAAGATCACTGAAAGTAAGGTATGATCTTTAATGATCAATACCAATTCTTGTATGTGTATTTATATTACAAGTTTGTATTGAATCATACCAATCTACACGCCCAATTACATGGAGAAGACTATGGCTAATTTACAATTTACTAAAGATAGTTTCTGTATCTAATCAATCTCCTTGATTTGTGTTTGACTTTCCATTGGTATGGCTTGATTCTTGCTAACATTTAACTCGTAAAACAAACACATGCCTGGTGTAATAGTAGCACATTTAATTGCCACATTGTAACAACCTTTGTAATTAAGCTATGTGAAAAGGTAAAAGGAGTAAATTTTCATTATTTGACTAACCAAACAAGGGAAATTGGTAAAGAAATGCAAAAAACATGGTAATAGGTTTTGTCTATGCTAGAGACTGAGGCCAAAACCTGCATTAAATGTCTCAGTATGAACTAAAAATTGGAAACAACATTTCTATTCTGAAGTTTAAGAAGAGCTCCAAACATATTTAATAAGGGGACAAGATCAATTTTGAAATTGTGACTTCAGTTCTTCTGCTACTTTCATAGGTTATAAGTCTTATCTACTTAAAGAATATGAATGAAAAATTACAATCCCATGCTTTGTTCCCACTACATAAGCACGAAACTCATTTCTTACATGCTCACTACAGTCTACATTCTTGGATTGTAAACAGGAAAACAAAAGGTGAATAACATACTTCAGGGTTGCTTATGCACTTTCAATAGTAGCCTCATTGTTGGTGGCATCTCGAAGAGTAAGACCAAGTCACCAGGATCAAAATACTTAAGGGGTATTTTGTACAGCCTTCTTATGCTTATAATTGGCTTATAAGAATTTTTTGAATTAAGAATTTTTTTTCAAAAAATTCGGAGTTATTTTTTTGAAAAAATGTGCTTATAAGTCAATTATAATTTTAAGAAGGTTGCGCAAAATAAGGGCTTATGTAGCTCCAGGAAATGAAGAATGAGCTTTAATATATAAGAAATCATTAAGAATTACATTTACTTTTCTGAAAGGAAAAGGCTACAAGACAACTCTTTACATGCCTTTTCTTGAGTAAAATGTCATTTAGTCCATGTATTATATTTATTAGCTATTTTACTTCCCTATACTTTTAAAAGCCCTATTTTAGCCCTTGTACATTCTAAAAAAACTCACTCCCCCAAAGTATTTTTCACGCGCAATTCTGCGATTAGGATAACTTTTGCTGCTGGTTTGTTTTCTTCTTCATTCTCTATCGTTTCGTTTCACAGTTTTCAGAATGCGCATGTACTCTAAAACTAAAAATCTCCACAGTTCTTCAAGCAGGAGCAGGTTCAGTGGCCAGTGGGCAAGGTACCTGGCGGACACATATCTAGGGTTTGGATTTCATCCCTCCATCCCGGCGGGTGCTGAATTCCATTTCTTATTTTCTCAATCTCCGTTTTCCCAGGGAAAATGGTTATCCACGGAGAATGAGCTGGAACTCTGACGGGATGACCATTCCTGGAATACGGGATGGATAATATTTCCCTGGATTGAATTGGTTACGAAAATTGAGGGGAGAAGGGAATTTACTTCCGCGCCTGGTGGGAACCTAATGGTATCTGAAGAGGGATGGATTTGGAGCTTCTATTTCCTTTAGCTTTTTTCTGAGGCTGTTGATTTCTTGAATTTGGTGGGTTTAGAATTGTATATTGTTGCGTTTAGCCAATGGAGGCCGAGAACACTCATTCATCAACCAGTCGAGCAAAATGTTATGATTGTGGTAGCTTCTGCCCAATTGGAGAGTCCTTTTCAGGGATCTGTTTTAGGTCTGCCAAGCGTAAGCATGATGAGTTTGAGGGAGAGAGCCAGTTAGCCATCCAAGGGTATATGATATCTCAGAATCCACGTG
>JAOWBN010026952.1:0-10433 GCA_028565015.1 Pinguicula moranensis
GACAGATTTTGGATGGAATTTTAGTGGCAAATGAGGTGATACATTCAGTCAAAAGAACAAAGAAAAAAGCAGTACTACTCAAAGTAGACTTCGAGAAAAGTCTTTGACACTATTGACTGGGAGTTTCTGATTGCAATGGTGGCTAAGCTAGGTTTTGCAGCAAGTGGATATTATGGATCAACGAATGTATATGCTCACCGCATGTAGCTGTGCTTATCAACAGCAGCAACTCAGGAAAAATAAAAATTCGAAGAGAACTAAGGCAAGGGGATCCCTTATCCCCTTTCCTATTTTTAGTAGTTGTGGAAAGCCTTAGCTTGATGATAAACAGAGCAGTAGAGATGGGTAGGATAACAGGGATAAAGGTAGGTCAATTGGAGATCACACATCTCCAATATGCGAATGATACCTTATTGCTAGCAGGAGGAAATAAGCAAAATCTCATAACCTTAACTGGAATATTAAAACTGTTTGAGCTTATTTCAGGTTTAGCTACCAACTTTGCTAAAAGTAAATTATATGGACTGAACATGAATTAGATTAACTTGACTGAATAAGCAGAAAGTTTGAATTGTGCCAGTGGAGATATGCCCTTCTCATACTTAGGATTGCCCATTGGGGGAAATCCACGAAGACTAAAAATGTGGGATAATATTGTATCCACACTCAAAGCAAGAATTGAAAAGTGGGAAAATCAGTGTCTATCTTTTGCAGGGAAGGTAACTTTAATCAAGGTTGTCCTCTCAAGCTTGCCAATATACTATCTATAACTTTTCAGAGCGTCCAAACAAGTGACAAAAACATTAGAGAAAATGATGGCTGGATTCCTGTGGAGACAGAAAGCAGAAACAACTCATGCAATACACTGGATTAAAGTGCAAGACATGTGTCAGGACAAGGACAGTGGAGGACTTGGATTCAAAAAGTTGAGCCACATGAATACAGTCTTGCTAACTAAATGGCTTTGGAGATTCAGAGAGAATTCGGAAGAGCTATGGAATGAAGTCATCAGTGCAAAATATTTCAGAGGAATGGATCATCTAACTGATTGGTCACTCATAACGATGTCTGACCATGTATCTCCCTGCTGGAAAGATATATGGGCAATCTCATCTCTAAAGAAACATGGTTTAAAAGCAATATGAGCCTTAATGTGAAATCAGGAGATAAAACCTTGTTTTGGAAATATGACTGGATGGGGGAAGGTTGTCTGGCGCTGAAATATGCAAGGCTATACGAACTCAGCACACAACAGAATCTCACAATTGCAGAAGTTACAATAGCAACACAAGGCAATAGAATCTGGAACCTATAATTTCAGAGATCACTAAGAGAACGAGATAGCCACTTACTTGAGAATCTGCTTCAATGTCTAAATGAACACAGCTTGTGATGAAGGACCAGATTCATGGTTATGTAAGGAAGATCCAGGAGAAGGTACACAGTCACCTCACCTTACAGTATCTTAAACAAAAAAGGAAAGCAGATTATCAGAGGCAGAACAACAGTTAGCAAAGATCTGGAACAAAATTACACCAAAAAGAATTCAGGCTTTCTCATGGCGTCTAATACAAAATAGAGTTCAAACAATGGACAATCTTGTCACTCCTGGAGTAAAAGCGGAGCAAAGAAAAGCGCTTTGTGTGATGTGTGCCAAGACATTGGAAAATGCAAGTCATCTGTTCATATGCTGCATCAACACAGCAGAATTGTGGCAAGAAATTTATCATTGGTTCCAAATCAAGTATGTTCCTCGTGAAAAAATTTCACAACATTATGCAAAACATGTGCAATGTCTCAGTGGAAAAATAGGAGTTGATCTATGGAAAGCAACATGGCACGCGGCGATGTGCAGCTTATGGAAAGAAAGAAATTCAATTCGATTTGAGACTGAGACAAACACAATTACAAAATTTGAGTGGATTCAAACAAATTTGTGGTATTGGCAGACAGCAAGACAGAGCACAATCAAAGGGTATACGATCACAGAATGGCTAAGACTACGTGGGAAGTGTAGTTCCATTTCTTTCAGAAGAGAGGTGTGTGAAGAAGAAGCAAGATGAAAAGAAGCAAGACTCCTACCCTTATACCTAGATATTTCTTAGTTGTTTTGTGTAAATCTGGAAACAAATGTGCAGCCTGAAAAAAGTGAGAAACTCATGTATTAAATATATTTAAAAATCAATAAAACTCAATTCCCCCCCCCCAAAAAAAATGCATTTTTAAATACTTTTTTCTATAAATTTCTCGATAAGGAGATTTGGATAACGTTTGCGTCTCTGATGGTCAGCTGGGCTTTTATCCAGAGCCCGTTTCAAACAATTTCCCGCCAGAACTCCGTTTCGCCTCCCTCCAGTTCCTCCACCGCGCCTTCGGAATCTTCTCCGCCTACAACTATTACGACACCACGGAGATCAATGGCGTCAACACTAACGAGCTATACAACGCCATACATCTCTATCTCAGCTCTTTTGCCTCCATATGCGGCATGCGTCTCAGTCTCACGCGTGGCCTCAACTCCTCCTCCATCACCTTCCGCCTCTCTAACAACAACGACCGCCTCAACGACACCTATGAAGGAGTCACTATCGAGTGTGAGCACGTCGTCTCGCAGCGGTCATTGCGGACATTTTCGTGGCGTCCCTTGCCCGAGGACAACAGAGGGTTCACGCTCCGGGTCAGGAAAATTCACAAACACCAAGTACTCAATTCGTATCTCGATTTCGTTATGGAGAAGGCGAATGAGATGCGGAGGAACAACCAGGATCGTCTGCTTTACGCGAATTCCCACGGTGGTGTGTTTTTGGATTCGTGGGAATCGGTCCCCTTCAAGCATCCCAGCACTTTCGGCACGTTGGCCATGTATCCAGCTAGGAAGGAGGAGATTACGGCTGATCTTCAAGATTTTGCGAATGGGGAGTTGGTTTACCAAAAACCTGGGAGAGCTTGGATAAGATGGTACTTATTGTATGGTCCCCCAGGTACTGGGCAGTCGAGTATGATTTCCGCCATGACAAACCGTAACAATCCTCCCAAGTTCCATGAATAACAACTGGGGAAAGAAGAGGAAAAGAGGACCAAGACAACCAAAGCTGCCAGGTATATTATCCAGTGAAGAAGTTGAGGAAGAAGGAGAAAATGAAACCAAGACTTAATCTATTAACTGTATTTTGAAATTACCGTTGTTTCTTAGTCCGTCTGTTAGTTGTTTTGAGTCTTCTGAATACGTCGTGATTTTAGTTATAAAATCTTAGGATCGAGTCAAGTGTCACTTATAATTGTGGGGAGGTGGTTCAGATCATGGGCTCAAATAGTGGGTAGTGGAACAAATAGTGGAGTCGGTTATTTTTCCTTCCTTTAAATAATTGCAGCTAAACATTGTAATGTTCATGAAATGAAATGAATTAGTTCTTCCTCTGATTTCTTCTCCTTCCTCACTACCACTCTGTTAATTTTCAGACCATCTATTTCAGATTCCGATAGCAATTTTTACATATTGTTACGATTGGTATCATAGCCATAAGCAATCCACCACAATGAGAAACCTACATCCTCATCCAAGCCCAAATCCACCCGACACCAATCCCCAAAATACCAACAACCTCGTCCTGCTGCCGCTCCCTCTGAAAAATTGCCATACTATGAAGCTCATTTGGGTAAATGGTCAGATTCCACTTTCGTCGCCGATCCTCCACGTTACCAGACCAGGAACATTCCTCCAGTTCTTATGGAGAAAATTGCCGAAGCTATGAATGCACATTTAGCCATCCATGATGCCGCGACCCAAATATTTTTTGATGAAATGCAGCAATCTATGCTCACCCTCTAGCAAGATATTTTAAATCAATTACGCTGCCAAGGTGATCAGTCTACACCTGCCGTATTTGCACCTTCCACACTGGATGACCAAACCAATGTGGCTCCTGCCGCACCACTCTCCCGGTGGCTACAGGATATCTTCCTTGTCCCAATCACTACTACAATGACATGGATCGCAATGAATTCGATCGTGGCCGGAGGGCTAAGATTCCGTTTATGGATTTTCCTAAATTCGGCGGAATCAATCCGCCGAATTCGATCGTGGCCGGAGAGCAAAAAAATTCATTGCTCTTGGATCGAACAATGCATGCATTTTTTGCTATATACTCTAGTGTTTCTTACGCTGAACGGATGGACTTTGCACGGGTGCATCGCAAAGGTACGGCCGATACTTGGTTCTGCAGCCTGGTCCATAATAAACCGGCTAATTGGGATGCATTCACCGCCGCAGTATTGGTCCATTTTGACACAGAAAACTAGGGTCACTTGTTGGAGAATTTCATGTGCCTGAAACAGAAAGACAATGATTCCCTAAAAGAAGTGCTTGATCGGTTTAATACATTGGTAACTTCTGTTATGATCCATTACCCGGCCTTTGATGAAATGTTCTACAGGGAAAAATTCGTAGGTTGTCTAAAATCCTCTTTTACCGTGGTCGTTCAGGCGCAACATCCCAAAACTTTGATGGGTGCCAATGCTGTAGCCCGGGAGCAGGAATTGGCAGTGAACGCCTTGTTATCACAACTGACTAAGGGTGTTGCCTACAAACCCCCATATCTTCCGAGGTCAACCTCACTATCTGTCTCTCAACTGGCTATCATGGATAAACCAAAGCCTCTTGCTTTGCCACCTCCTCTCCGTTGATTCATCACTGATGCAGAAATGAAGGAATGCATAGACAAACAGCTCTGTTTTAAGTGTGGTGAGTCGTTCATACCTGACCACCAATGCTCCACCAAGGTGTACTCAATGTCCACTGAACCAGTTCTGGACCATTGTACCGCCAGTTATGACTTACCAGATGAATCTGAGGAGGATCCTAGAACTCTGGATGTTTCCCATGAATGTATGTTTTCCTTAAATGCAATCTGCGGCAAGGATAATTTTACTACCTACCGAGGCAAAGGTTTTTATAAAGGTGAACCACTATATATAGTGGTAGATGGGGGCAGTTTACATTGTTTTCTTGACCAAAAGTATTGTAAGAAATTTCGTTGCCCGGTTGAGGAAATTCAGCCTATGCAGAATGAGGTGGCTGATGGACATAAACAACTCAGTAAAAAGTATTGTCCTTCCTTTACTTGGGTCATGCAAGGTAAGAAATTCTCTTGTTCGCCCGGTACATTTCCACTCCATAGTTTTGACTTGATCTTAGGTGGAGACTGGCTGAAGCTCCATTGTCCTGTTCTCTACAATTATGAGACTATGAATATCACACTAAGCTATGGTTTAGATCAACTCCAAGTCCAAGCTGCTAAGGATTCTTCAGAGTTGCAAGTGATATTTGCTGATCAGATGAATAAGCTCATTCAAGCTGGACTTACTGTGGTGCTTGGCAGGATTTTTTCATTAGATCCTACGGATGAATGCGCAGACATAGAGGCTGACCTCTTTCACATTGAAGGATCCCCACTTGCCAAAACATCACTGAATTTTAACTCAAGTGGAAATCATATCACTACCAAGGATAACCACACGGCTACTCCTGGTAACTTTCAGTAGCAACTTCATGATTTGTTGTCTACCTATTCTATGGTCTTTCAGGAGCCTACTACATTACTACCCATCCGTGGAGTTGAACATGGCACTACCTTACAACCTGGGGTGATTAGAAAATGACAAGCACCTTACATGACTCAGCATTACCACAAAGATGGGATAGAGAAAATTGTGCAAGACCTTTTGCAGTATGGGTTGATTCAAAGAAGCCATAGTCCCTTTGCTTCACCGGTGTTATTGGTCAAAAAAAGGATGGAGATTGGCGAATGTGCATAGATTAAAGGCACCTCAATAGCCTCACTATCAAAAGTAAGTTTCCAATCCCAATCATTGATGAACTTCATGGTGCAGTTTGCTTCAGCAAGATGGATTTGTGTTGTGGCTATTTCTAAATCTGGATGGTGGAAAAAGATATATACATGTACAAAGTTATCACCCACCACTGCCAGTTTGAATTTCCTGGTAATGTCATTTGGCCTCAGCAACGCACCGGCTACATTTCAAAGTTTAATGAACCAAATGTTTTCAGAGTTTCTTAGACGGTTTGTCTTGGTATTTTTTTGATGGTATTCTGATATATAGCCACAGTTGGGAGGATCATCTTCATCACCTCTCTACAGTGCTTGATCTTATGAAGCAGCACCAGTTATATGCCAAAGAATCCAAGTGTTCTTTTGGCAAAACCTCTCTAGAATACCTCTGTCACATTATCTCCAATGAAGGAGTATCCATTGACCCAGAAAAAATAGCTGCTATGGTGCAATGGCCACGGCCGTCTAACCTCAAATCTTTACGTGGTTTCCTTGGTTTAACAGGGTACTACAGGAAATTTATCAAGTATTATGTCACAATCAGCAAACATCTTATAGCATTACTCATGAAAGATGGAACGTAGATGCTGAAAAATCCTGGACCTTTCTGCAACAAGCCATGACTAAAGCTCCAGTTTTATCTCTCCCATATTTCAACAAATCTTTTATCTTCGAAACTAATGCGAGTGACAAGTGATTGACTGTTGTCCACACTCAAAACGGCCGCCCACTGGCTTATTTCAGCCATGCCTTGGGCCGACAACTTAGCCTTTCCACATATGAGAAAGAGTTGCTGGCCATAGTTCTATCTGTAAAAAAATGGGCTAACTACCTTCATGGCAACTCATTCATCATTAAGACGGATCAGCAAGCCATCAAGCATCTTCTTGAGCAAAGGCTGCACACTATGCTACAACACAAACTGGCTTCAAAACTTCTAGGGTGGGACTATGTTGTGCATTATAGGAAAGGGATTAATAATAAGGTAGCTGATGCCCTTTCTAGGTTTGGTCCAGGTATGTCTGCTGCTTGTCATAGTCTTTCCATTTCTATGGCTGTCTGGATTACATAAGTGATCAACAACTACTCAATTGATCATCACCTTAAAGTTGTTATCCAAGCCAAGTCCGTAGACAAAGCAGCATACCCTGAATATCAGTTCAATCAAGGTTTATTAAGGTGAAAAGGATGGATCTGTGTTGGGAAGGACAAGGTCCTTTTACAGAAAATCTTTGCAGCCTTGCATGATTCCCCCATGGGTGGCCACTCGGGCATCTAGGTAACCCTCAACAGAATTAAGATTTACTTCAGTTGGCAGGGCATGAAACCAGATGTGGTTGACTGGATTGGCAGATGTTCCATTTGTATGACTTGCAAAGCAGATAGAACTGCCATGCTGGCCTCCTTCAACCACTTGACCTAGCACCATCACCATGGGTCAGTATAAGCATGGACTTCATGGACATTTTACCTAAATCAGAGTGCAAAACCGTTGTACTTGTCATTGTAGATTGATTCAGTAAATATGGACATTTTATTGGGTTATCTCATCCGTATTCTGCTGAATCAGTAGCCAAGAATTTTGTGGAACAGATTTACAAACTTCATGGAATGCCAAAGAAAATTGTTTCGGACAGGGACCCCATATTCACAAGTTCATTCTTACAAGAGTCCATCTTGCTGCTAGTTCCTCGTACCATCCTCAATCAGATGGACAAACTGAAAGAGTTAACAGATGTTTGGAGAACTACCTAAGATGCATGAGTTCACACAAGCCTCATTCACGGTTCCGTTGGCTACACCTAGAAGAATTTTGGTACAACACCTCAAATCACACAAGTATCTGTATGACACCATTTAAGGCACTTTATGGGTATGAAGCGAGGTATTTCCCCACTCAAATTCCGACCACCAACACAGGCAGTACTATCACATATTTTTTCAAAGACAGGGATGATATGAAGGACATCATCCGACAAAATTTATAGTTGGCACAACAACGGATGAAGTTAAATACTTACCGTCAACGCATCAACGACAATTTCAGATTAGTGATCAGGTCTTCTTGAAATTGCATCCATATAGACAGAGGCAGTGTGCAAATCCGTAAGAATCTGAAACTATCCCCACGCTTCTTTGGTCCTTATAAGGTGCTCAAAAGGATTGGTTCTCAGGCATATCTACTGAATTTACCTACTTCATCTAAAATCCATCCAGTTTTTCACGTTTCATTGCTGAAAGAGAAGTTGAAACAGAGGGAATCTCCAACTACGGATCTCCCAATACCACGCCCTGATGGTAGTTTTTATTTCCATCCATGATGCATTTTTTTTAGATATAATACATTTATGCACAAAATCAAGTTAAATCCCAAAAAACACTCACTTTACTGCAAGTATACAGGTGTGGTTGTGTAAGTGAAAATAAGATCGAATCCCACGAGGAGTGTTGGTGTTAAGAGTTGATTCAAGTATAACTACCCAATCTAATATGCAAACAATTCACACAAATAAACATAAAAATATGAAACTTGTTTTTTTTTTTTAATATAAGGAGAAATTAATATAAACTAAAAATTACGAAATAACTTAACTCCCACTGAAATTTTAAGCACTTGAGATCACGAGAAAATAAACAGAGATTAATGGATATTCCTAAGTAAGACTAGGGTGACTTCAATTTTCTCAATTTATGCAAGTTTTCATGCCAAGTTTAAACTGATTAGGGATGATGCTTTTACGCTCTAGTTTCTTATGTCTAATACTCCTAGAATTATTGGCTAACTCTCTATGTCGAGTTATACCTTGCCAAGTTTCAACTAACTCATTTGCATCTTCCTACACTTAATGTCAAAGTAAACAGGAGACTCATTCAAGTGCGTGTTCACTTTAACAATTAAGTGCAAGAAATCCACTTTGTACGTACCTTATGTCTAAGCATGGGTTTCAAGTTCTATTTGACAATCATCGCATAATATGGCAATAAAGAGTTAAGTAATATTGTCTATTTTCACGTAGTTTATTTGTCCAAAACAAATCACATGCATTTACTAGTTTAATTTGTCAAAGAGACTAATCACAAATAATCCAACACATGAAACTCACATTCATTTACCAAAAATCAGTCACCCACATGTCAACTTAGGAGTATAAAAATAAATTAGCTATGCGTATTTAATTCGGAACAACACCGCATAAATTTAAATAATGAAAATATAATTAAAACTTACGAATTCAGTAAACTCCCTGATGTGAATCGAACAGTACATCTTTGCTTAGACGATTTCATGATGGTTTTGTGTGATTTACACTCATTTAGGTAGGATCTAATGTTTTTATGGCATGATTTATGCTTTGGTAGTGTTCCATGTGTAGGTAATGACCATTGGATGAAATTGACGATTTTTAAGTAAGGCATGAATTCTTTACTTCAGTGTTAATATCCAACTTAAAAAACTCGAATATGAGTGTCTGATATGGACATACAAGATACGCATAAAAATCTTGGAAGAAGTAATACAACTTCCATGATGAACACTTTTCCAATCCAAACTCTGCGGTGGACAAAATCGAGCTTAAACTTCAGTCAGCAAAACTGTCCAGTAACAATTCTATTTTGCACATTCTATGTTGTTGGGCCATAAGTCAACATATAATTATCCGATTGGGACGTGCTATGTACCAATGAAAAGCCCAAACGTCGTATCACATCTTTGTAGAAGAAGCCCACTTGTATATAGTCCAAAAAAGAGGAAAAATATTGCACTAAAGTCGTTAACAAGAAACTGTCCAGGTTCAATGCATCAGCAAATGCCAAAAATCAAATATTTCAAATTGGATCAAGATAAACATGAACCAACTTGATGATCCTGTCAAAGATAGCATTTTTGATGCTCACATATCCAAAGACTTGAGAATGAAGTTGAAGATTGACATCAAAAGCCTATAATTTAGGATTTTGATTATTATTTTGACTTTATCTTCTAAATGTGATGAAGTTCTCATCTTTATCACCTAACCTTGTAGGAATTCTATAAATAGAGGCTAATGTATATAGTGAAGGTGGGAGTTTGAGTGGTGGTCGAATTTTAGTTTCTCCTCTCTAGTTTTGGTTAAGTTTTCTAGTTCGGAAAATTCATACGATTTTGTAATTTTTGAGAAAAAATTTAGAAAAAATTCTTTCTTTACTTCTATTGATCCAAAGATGACATTCTCTTTCATAATAATTCTCATGGTGCGATCATTGATGTGAATCAAATGGTGTGTCATTACTTAGACGATTTCATGATGGTTTTGTGTGATTTACACTTATTTAGGTAAAACCTAATGTTTTATGGCATGATGTATGTTTTGGTAGTATTCTATGTGCAGGTAATAATCATTGGATTAAATTGACGATTTTCAAGTAAAGCACGAACAAAATTTTAGTGATTAATGTCCAACTTAAGAAAATCATAACTTAGGCTATGAGTGTCTGACTGTTAGTGTTATGTCCTGAGGCCAATAACCTTAGGTCTATGTATTAACACTTTAATGTTGTATATATGATTGTAGCAACCTTCACTACTTATTTATTTATAACATA
>JAOWBN010026963.1:0-10433 GCA_028565015.1 Pinguicula moranensis
TGATTTTTCCTCTCAACTACCCCATTTTGCTATGGTGTATACGGGCAGGTAGTTTGATGTTTAATACCCTGTGATGACAAATATTCTGTTAATGCTCTTTTGGTGTATTCCGTCCCATTATCATATCTCAACCCCTTCACTATTGCACCATACTGCATCTATACTCCTTTGTGAAAATCCTTAGAGCAGACAAATACATCACTCTTATTTTTCATTAAGTATAGCAAAGTGACATGGGAACATCAATCAATGAAATACACAAAATAGCGGAATCCATTGAATGTTATTATGGGACAGGGCCCCCATACATCCGAATGTATCAAATCAAAAACACGCAATCTCCTGCTACCAGAGCTAACACTAGAACTTCTGGTGTGCTTGCCAAACTCACAAGTATCATAAATTAGTTTTTCTTTATTCATTGTAGCAAATAAGCAAGGATAAAGACGACTCAAAGAGTACCCTGCCTGTCCTCTTCTCCTGGAAGATCACTTGAGGAATATCAAACAATACAGTACAATTCAATTAGTTAATAATGACATTTATGAAAGGAGGTTAATGGGAAATGAAGAAGCATACAAAACTTTGGACAAAGTCAATGTGTTGGAGCAATGCGTTGTACCCTTACCCATCACTGTTCGATCAGTGTCATTGGTTGTCTTGACATTCAACAGATTTGCTAGGGAAGTATAAGAACTGAATTCCCTAGTAGAACCCATTACGTGTCCAGAGGCACCAGAGTCAAGATCCAATCTGAAGAACCAACAGTAGGAAAGGATGTCAGGGCTAGTGAGTCATACATACCTGTGAAATCTGAGGTCAAAGCAGCGTTACCAGATAAGTCAAATAAGGTAGGTTTATCAGTGCCCATCCTCACGCTTTTGAGTTTTCTCTGGAGTACATCAAAGAATGCTCGATCCTCCTCAATGATCACAGTACTCTCTATATTAGCATCCACCATCAAGTTGGTGCGATAGCCTCCTCGACCACCACCTCTATGACCACCTCTCCTATCTCTACGACCTCTACCTCTACCTTCAGAATCTCTCTCACGGGACAAGATTCCATTAAGTGGCCAATCGCCCGACACTGATAACAACCACGAGTCTCTCCCTGAGCTCCAATCACCCGTGAACTAGCAGTAGCTAAAGCCTTCATGCCCGAAACTACACTCAGTGTAGAGTGTATCATCATCTCACTCTCCGCCTGAATCATAGCAGCAATAGTCTCATCTAGTGATGGAATATTGGCTTGGGACAACAAAATTAATCTCCTCGAGTGAAAGATCGAATTTAGATCCTTAAAAAATTTCATAGTCCTTCGTTTCTCAAAGCTTTGTCGCATTTTGTACTTTGAATCACTACAGCTGGACAACGGGTTGTAGTGATCCATCTCAGCCCACAATCACTTCAAGCAAATAGAATACTCCTGAATAGACATCTTTCCCTAGACCTCCGCATCAATCTCCAGCTGAAGCTGAAACACTCTCATCTGATTTTCAGCTCTGAAGTTGGTGGGCTTCATACTAAACCCACAACTCACTCACCAGACTAAGGCCCTCCACAGTAGAAGTAACAGATGCAGTCATCGAGTTCAAAAACCAGATACATAGTTGGGCATGGGTGATTTTCTACTCCGTAGTGGAATACATGTCACTCCCTGACTCACACTCCCTCAGGTAGTCGTCCAGGCTCCTCCCTACTAAGATGGTCTCAATCCTGCATGACCAACTAAGATATGTGGTCAATCCATCAAGTATCAAATCTATCGGTGGAAGATCAAGTTTGATCGTAGCAACAGCAGGGACAACAGTTGAGGTTGAGGCATTCGCTCCCTATATAAGCCCAACCACGGCTTTGAGCACCTCAGGATTGAGTTTTCCCAGAACTTCCAATCCTTGTTTAACCATACTTTCATCTGTCCTAGTCATCTCACACGCAGTTGCTCCAATCACAGCAACAAACGACTCACACAACTCAATCCTCCCAACAATCCACATGTCTCAAAAACCAACCATCAATACTCAATCCAAAACAACATCACAAAATGCCTAATTGGATCCCCAAGTTTAGGCAGATACGATCAATCCAATCAAACAATTCAGCATATTCGATAAAACACAAATATACATCAAATGACACAGAATCAACAAAGACCAATCGAACAAATGTGAAGAGCAAACCGAGGCGAAGAAACTATTTCTCAACTCCGGCGGCGGCAGCGTGTGATAATGACGCATGAAGATGCCGGCACCAACAGAAAGCCCTCTTCACGGCGAGCTCAACCGCAGTGATGGACGGAGAATCTGATGCCGGGCACACTGGAAGCGGCAGAAAATTGCCGCAACTCCAATTTTTGGCGACAGCCGTACGATGCTATAGGCGGCCAAAAATGGTCGAAAAAAGCTTTGGATCTGATACAACACGGAGTGGGCTACATTTTTTTAACCGGATTTGGGGGCGGAGGTGCGGCGAAGGCACGACGGAGGCGCCAAAAATGGGGCTGGAATGGGTGGAGGCGAAAATGGATATGTGATATTAGGGTTTGGGATTTTTGCCCCAATACCAAATTGTAAATGAAAACATGAATGAATTGATGCCAAATCATACTACTCATCACGTTCGGGTGGGAGTTGATACATATATATGAGGACAAATTGCAATAGGTGGATTGTAAGTGGTTTGTGGGAGTTTGGTCTACCTAACTCCATTACCCAACATACCCAACAAGGTATAGCCAAGCGGATGCCTCTAACTTGTAGGTTCTAAAACGTTTGAATTCGATTGTGCAATGACCTCCACACAAATGCTTGCATACCTTCGTGGCGTGTGGTTGCAAGTTGCTGCTTCAAGATCTACTCCTTCCAGCATGCCCATAAAATACATTAGTATTTTATAGGTAGATTTTGAAGAGAACTTACATGTTTCACCATGTGCTACGCATCACCATGTATATATTTATGCCAGGTTCAACTCCACGTTTGGTAGTGTAGCAAGCAAACTGAGCAGCTAGTCTTCTTCATATTCAAACAATTCTCGCTGCCAAAACCACATCAAGTTTTGTGCATTTTAACTGTATTTAACGTGTCAGCTATACATGCTTTTTTGCCGCTGGCAACATTGTAGAGGCGATAAAACACATCAGCCAAGTAACTGAAGGCAGTTCAAGCATTTGCCCAAAATTTAGTATCCTGGTCATTCCCTATTACCATGCAAAGATGTGAATTAAACCAGTAAGATAAGAATATAAATTTACAAATATCTTTTCACCAGCGTGAATCCACTGATTTTGGTTCAAGAGAAGTCCACTTGTCATTTATTCCTTCTTTTGACTGGAGATAATTTGAAATGAGAATCATGTTCAGTAGTGTATTTGGGTATTCTTTCATTCTCCATGCCCATTCATGAAGTAGTGATAATAGTCATTTATATCCTTAACCATGAGTCCTCCTCCTTGATCCATAGTCAGGCATATTTGTTTTCCATTTTATCCAACGAATCGGTTTGCATCAGCTGATTGGCCACCCCAAAGAAACCTTGACTAGATTTTGCAAAGTTGTTGTACCAACTTCTTAGGAGTTCTATAAACTGATAGTACATATGTGACTTCTCCTGTGAGGGTGAACTTTATCAATGCAATGCTTCCAAAAATGCTAAGTAAATATTCTCCTTACTTTCTAACTTTCATATAAAATTTATCAAGAAGTGTTTGCCAAGTGTTGAGCCGTCCAAGGTTTGCACCAAGAGATAAGTCACTGGTAGTGCAGATATCATAGAGTTGCATAACCAACTAATTGGATTGAGGGATGTTTATGCCTACAGGGTTGCATTTGTAAAAAAAAAATTCAGGCCTAGCACAACTCTAACAGTCTTAAAATCCCCTTCAGAGTCTGGACATTTGTTGTGCTAGTGATGTGGGCTAGAAAAAGACTGATAAAAAGCCCATTCGATGCCAAGAGGAGGAGATTCGCTAAGTACATAGGTCATCTCGAAGACTGTCATGCCTTGACGAATCCACCTCGTGCCTTTGCATCATATGGACTCGAGGAGGAAGGACCTCGTACCAACGATGAGTTCTTCGAGATGGGCACATGCATTCACTCGACAGGGACCAAAATGGGGTACGCAATTGACTATTACATCACATAGAAATTGAGGAGAAGTGATCTCGTAACACCTACAAGACTCCTGGAGGTGAGCATATGCATCCCCCAACAATGATAGGACAACCGTCACCCGAAATATCTATCTCCTCAAGCCACCACAGAAGGGATAACAAACAACAACAACAACCCAGATGTTGGCCCAGAGATTAACAACCATGCCTATGTAAAAATACCTATATACTATTATTTATGAGTTGGCAGATTAGCTAATGAGAAAGATAAATAATTTTGGGGGAATACAGTTGAGTATACTTGAACTTATTTCTTTGCACCTCTTCCCTCCGAGAATTATATGGTGTGAATCAAGAAAATTAAGCATAGCACACACACACACACTTATTCATTTTTTCTGTGCTTTTAGAAGCTAGATTGTCCCATTAATAGTGTGTCGACCGCATATTTAATATGTGAGACTTGCACTGAATTTTGTCCTACTACCCCACTCGAATATACCTATCTCCATAGCCTTTTCTAATAGTATAGGGAGGATCCTCAACTACTAAAGAATAAGTAAAGGGGATAGGTAATCCCCTTGTCGTATCCCCCGTGCAAACTAAAACTCACCCGAGGCACTACCAATCACCAAAATCGTTCTTCCCTCTTATGGGACTCAAAATATTTCTACATTACATATGCAGATGATACAATCGTCTTTGGAAATGGCAATGAACATATATTAAGGTGATTCGAGGCATTGTTAGGTCTAAAGGTAAACTTTCTCAAGAGCAAGCTCAATGCTATAAATCTCTCCACGGCTGAAGCTGCAAGATTGACAACTATTCTACACTGTTAGAGGGAAAAACTTCCAACAATATACTTGGGGTTACCTCTTTGGGACAACCACAAGCGCCTCAGTTTATGGGGCACGATCATAAACACAATTAAAAGAAGACTACAATTGTGGGAGAACAAATATTTGTCATTCTGAGGAAGGCTAGCACTAATCAAGGCAATCATGGTTCATCTACCTGTATATTACATGTCTATGTTTAGAGCCCCTAAGACTATTATACAGAAGATCACTAAACTTCAAAGAAGATTTCTATATGGTGGACAAGAGGGAAGAAGGAAGATAACATGGATACTCTGGGACAAAATCACACAAAAGAAGGAAAATGGAGGCTTGGGATTGATAGAACTTGAATCTTTCAATGATGCATTCCTTCTTTAGTGGGACTAGAAGATCCTAACAGATACAAACAATTGTTGGCATGAACTAATCCAGTATAAGTATGGAAGGATTCAACGTACTATATAATTTGAAGAACAAGGGATACTGAGCACATTACGAGCCTCAGTGTGGTGTAGAAAATTGCTACGAAGTATCAGACATGATGAGTGATTTCACAACAATATAATTTGAATTGTAGGCAAAGGCAACAACACTATGTTTTGGGACGACAAATGGATTGACCATAACAGATTATGCGAGAAACATGACAGGCTATACCCTATTGCAGAAGATAAATTCTCTACTATAGCTGACAAAATTGTCCAACAAGGGGGAAAACACAGTTGGAGATAGGCATAGAGAAGACCACTCTTTATATATGAATCAATATTACTTGCAAATCTGGAACAAAATTTTTTAGAACATATACCAAACCAATCTGAAGATTATTGGTTGTGGAACAACGAGGGAGGAGGAGTCTACTCAGTCAAAAATGCATATGAACTAACTCGTAGGGCAGATGAGCTAATTCTCTCAGCAAACTACACCTTACTCTCTCTATGGGATGGCTGCATACCTTTGAAGGTTGCAACTTTTAATTGGCTACTATTACAAGATGGAATTCCAACCGTGATGAACTAACAGAGAAGAAATGTATACCTGCAAAATGCGCAATTCACGAACTGCAGACTATGCTCCCAGCAAAATAAAATCGTAGATCATCTCTTTGCTGCATGTGACTGGTCATATAATCCGTGGATGCAGATTTATCGATGGTTAAATCAAACAATGATGCTTCACACACGCCCTGCAAGCAATTACAACAGACATATGTATCTTGTCAGAAGAACCAAAGAGAAGAAATATTGGCGCATAATCTAGCCAATTGCGAATTGGCAGAGTTGGCTTTACCGAAATGGCATGACCTTCAACCAATAATGCAAATCACTACAACAGATACTCGAGCAGATTCAATTCCAGGCTTGGGCGGTGATCAAAGCAAACAAACTTTCAGACAGATACAGCTTTACAGATCGGAGCAGATTGCCACGTTTAGTCATGAACTGATAGAGGAGAAATCAATTCAAGGGCCATTAGTCAATAATGGGCATATTTGGCCAATTATAAACAAATGGCCATAAATCTGAAATAAGTAATATGTATTCTTTGATTCATAATTATTAAAAGTCCTTAAACAAAAAAAAAATCACTAAAACAGTTGCGTTGCGATGTACTCTGATATCAAACTAATCCACTTGTACAAAAACCTAGCTTCTCCATCATGTATAGCAAAAAAAACTAGACCGTGAATTTTCACTTTGTTCCTACAACATTATTCATTTTGTGCTCATTTAATTTTATTTATAGGTGAGATGTTTTCTTTTATAATTATAGGTAAAATATCTTAAATTTAAATGTTAAACCTATGTAATCTTTTAGATAATATTCACTTTAGCCTCTTGAGCATTTGTTAAGTAGCTTTTTGTCCCTTCAATTATTTTTGTAATACTTTATCACCTCAAGTACAAATATTTAGACCATTGTATCATTTACAATAAATTCAATAGAAGAAAAGAATAGAAAAATAAAAAAACATAATTAAATACTAAAAAAGTAAAATAACATGAGATAATAATAAAAAAGGCTGGAAATATATTAAAGTTTATAATAATAGTAAAACAAATTCAATAAAAAATTGTTAATAAAAATAAAATAAGATGATAAACTTTTAAAATTATGAATTGTTTATTTTTATTTTTAATAGTTATGATTCTTAGAAGTTGTATCTAATTTTATTTTTTTACTTCATTAATTTATTTTATATTTTAAAATATTTTTAATATTTACATTATTAATATTATTATGATTTTTGTATTAATTATTATTATTTATTTTCCAGTATTATAATTATTTTCATGTTATTTGAGCCTTTTAGTCTTTTATTATATTTTTATTTAGTTATTATTTTTTATTTCTTATAATGGTTAAAATTGTCCAAATAATTTTAGTTGAGGTGGTAAAATATTATTAAAATTATTGAGGGATAAAGTGTTAGCAATGTTGAGTAATATTTTTACAATAATTGGTCAAAAATTATTGGTAAAAGGCATTTAATTTTACTGTATTAAATACAACGTAAAAAAGTTAGAAATACTATAGCGCACGAACTTTCCGTACGCACGACCGCACGAATAGGGGTAAAATGACAATTTTACCCCTGTGTTGAACACCGTGCCAGTGTTGAACACATGGGTAAAATCGTCATTTTACCCCTGCGTGTTGAACACGTGCCACGAAATTCGTGCGCTGTAGCATTCCTGTAAAAAAGTTCAAGAATTATGAGTTCGGCCTAACTTCGTATGATTGGTGGACTGGATGAACCTGCACACGTGCTTTGGGAACGGAAGTCAATGATAGCATAGTTTTTTTTTCTTCAGTATAAAAAAAAGCATAATTTTTTTTATTGATCAATTATCAATCCTACACTTTTCCTAGAAATGCTTTTTGCTCCCCAACTCAATACCTCTCCATTTTTATTTAGACTATTTTACCAGAGTTACCAATGCTAAAATTTGGGGTGGCAATGTACTTGAAATTAGCCCTGGGCAGCGGGCGCGAAAATTTCGTGTCCGCCCGTGCCCGCATCCGCCAATTCCACGTTTGCGCGGAATGCGGTGCAGATGCGGATGGAAATTCGTATTCCGCATAGTTATGCTGGCGGAATGCGGATAGAAGATTTTTTTCTTTGCGTAATTCACATTCGCCCGCATAAGTTTATTTTCATATATTTATTTTTATTTAAATATAAAATATATGCGGGCGGATTCCGCAGGGTTCCGCATCCGCCTGCCCGCAATTTTTATTTATTTATTTTTATAGGCATATATAATTACGCGGAATCCATGAATTTCGCGTAAGCGCCGCCCGTGAAATTACGCGGAGCGGGCGGATGCGGAATACTGTTCATCACGGGCGAATACGGAACCAAAAAATCGGTTCCGCAACCTTCGCAGGCGGAACGCGGAACGGGCGATTCCGATTTCGCCCGCTCCGCTGCCCAGTGCTACTTGAAATGATGTTAGCATAGATGAATCACCAGAAAAGAGTATATTTTTTTTCATATATGTGTGGTTCAAAGAAGAAAGATGGAGTGATAAACAAGGTGAGAGAGAAAAAGAACGCAAGGGTGCAAAAGACAAAAAAATTTATAGATGTGAATGCTGGTGACGACGTCCCTAAAACAAAATTTGATGTGGGGAATAGGATTGGAAAGGAGATTTTGGGGGGCTCAGGCAGCTATTCGGTGGACGATTTTGGTGAATGGATTGATATTGTATCCAAATCAACTTGTAAAGAATACCGGACGGTGACCCAAGGTTCAAACAATCAAACTACGGGAGTTTGGGAGAGTGGAGGGATTACCCCAAAAAGGGGAGTAAGGCTCACCCGAAGAACACTGTATTTTTTTGGTCTATGGTTTTTTGACTTCATGGCATAAACCTGATCTGTATGGGCTAGTTTGGTAGCAAGATAATCATGTGATAACTGGATGAATACTGGTATTATACACACGCACATGCTGTTTGGTACACATGTTTTCACTTTCGGGTCGTAGGATTGATCCGCTACTGTAGATGAATTACTCCTGATTTTCAATCCAGACAAAAGTGTCTGGATTAAATGACCCAAATAATCATGCCATCATATTAGATCCACACCCTTATTGTTAATACTTATTTACAACAATGCCATCCTAATATTATTTTGTTGCCTCATTTCAACTCAGACAAAGATTTTTTGTCGTTTTTTACTTTCGTCGCCTCGAATCTTGTCGGTTGTCCAACAAGGGATCCTCGCTTGAGCGATTTGAGGTTTGTTTTGTAAGGGAATGCATTGTCAATGATCCTCACCCATGTCTGTGGATGCTCAATTATTGATGGGTTGTGGAGCACAGTTCACAATGAAAACCAAACTCGAAATCGTAAATTCAGGTGCAAATGCAGTTAGAGCACTCAATGACATTGGTATAAGCGATGGCGGGGTTAAACAAGAAATGGAGGCTCATGACGAGACTAGTATGCCGGAAAGATTCAGATATTTGTATAAAGAAGCTCCTGATAAGTGTGCTCGATGGCCTTGAGTAGTTGGGATGCCTAGAATTTTCTCTATTTCCATTTTTGTATGATTTTGTTCTTGTGGTAATGGTTGGTCTGGATTCCTGTTTTCTATTCCTCGTTGGATTCTTCATTTTTCATGTTATTGAACTTGAATCCAGTGGTTGTTTTTTTGAGTCAATATGTGATTCAATTTCAGATGTTATGAACATTATCTGTGTATATCTTATGCAATTTGATTCAAACCTTTTATCAGAAATTTAAACAAATATAGAACTAGGGAATAAAGCCTTCTATGAATGAAAGGCTCTGATGATTGGAATTTACTTCTTTTTTCTCAGAATTTCTTCGACTTTCTTCTTGTATGTGTATATCTTTTGCAATGTGATACGGCCTTGTAATTCTTCTTCTTTCTCAGACTTTCTTCGACTTTCTTCTAGTCTGTGTATATCTTTTGCAATGTGATAAGGCCTTGTAATTCTTCTTCTTTCTCAGACTTTCTTATAGGGCAATTTGGTGATTGGAATTTACTTTCTTATAAGGCAATTTGTATTGGTTTTAATGATGTCAAACTAGGTTCTATCTTCACTAATCAATTTGAAATATTTTAATCTGCTCAGATATATGTTATCAAGTTGCATTTTGTGACTAAGGAAAGAAATATATGACAAAGAACTTGTGAGGAGGAAAATCATGCGGTTCACCATAAGGATATCCCAATTTATTCATCTTATTTGCATCCCAATTACTCATTTTGAAGGTAATCATTTAGCAACATCTATTTGCTCATAGATTTCATGTTTTAGGACTTTTTATCGCTCTCAGTGCTTCCATTAATGTGCCTCATCTTCAGAAGATGACTGTCTACCACTACTACAATGTGACAATGAGAATGAAGTGACCAATAGTTCTCTTGATGAGGAATCAGATGGTTGTGTCTATCACTTGGAGCCGCATGCCGAGGAACATGATGGTGGAGTGG